>JAOYMZ010037524.1:0-15665 GCA_025802335.1 Pinguicula primuliflora | reverse complement strand
AAAGCCACACCGTGCTGCTGAATGATGTCTTGTTGAGCTTCTTGCTGACTAGAGACTGAAATCACTTGCTTGGTGAGCTGTTGCATAAACTCAGCTGTTTGCTTGTTTGCTTCCTTATCCTCTTGAAGGAGGTCATTTCCTTGCTGTCTTGAGGGATCAGAGGTGTTACCATGCTCAAACTTAGGGCCTTGTGCCTGAAGAAGGTGTGAATTGAGAGCACCTTGTGGGTTTCTCCAAGAGAAACCAGGTGCATCATACTTCCTAAATTGCCCATGTTATCCACCACCCTGCTGAAATCTCTGTCCTTGAATATAATTTAGCTGCTCAATGTTTCACTAAGGAGAGTCCTTGCAATGACTGAAGTGGTGCCCTCCTCCATACAATTCACAAACTGTTTGAAAAATGATCCAAGAGTTAACGCAATTAATAAACTGCCTGAAAAATAGCATGAGTTAGGAAAGCTACTCCCGAACAATGGCGCCAAAAACTTGATGAGCACAATATGCAATGCACTTATATGCAAGTGTACATAGCCATACAAGTAGTAACTTTACTAGTTACCATCTCCCAAGGGAGTAGAGCTAACACATGCTTGTCAAATGCAATCCCAGAGTAACCAACATGATTTTGAGACGTCACTACTCTAATCAATATGAAATACAACTAAAACAATTAAACACTACTTAAACATATGCCAATGTGATCCATAGACATCAAAACATCCAAAACACCCATGAATTCAAGAACTATCCGAGAGTTCAAATGAAGAATTAACTTTGATCCGAGAGTTCCAAAGGTACAATTCACAATATTTGAGGATTACAATGATGAGAGAATGCTCAAGGCTTTGGTATATTACCTCCCAATGTACTCATGCCAAAATTCAACCAATCTAGTGCCTAGTTTACTTATCTTTGCATCACGGGACTCCTATGCTCACCAAAGCTCTTGGGTTAGCAATTGGCTCACTCTAAACCTCAACTTATGGATTTCATGGATCGTAAACTCTTCCAACCGTGTATTGGTGACCTTGAGTGCAAATGAACTATCCCTATTGTGACACTATAAGTTAGGAGTGCAATACTCTCAAGGGCCGTAGTGTGGTTGTGCCCTATGTAGGAGTTAGGTCTTGTGATCTTGTTTCCGACCTAGTCCACCTAAATGGAGTGTAAATTCGGGCCCAAACCACACCCAAATATTAAGCAAGCACAACCATACAAAAACAATGTAAACTAAAATACCTTCATAACTTAAAATGGCATTATTCCAAAGGGAGGCTCAATCGAGCCTGGAACTACAAAGTTAGCTCATAGCAGGAGCTAAAACATATAAATAAACGGTTCCAATACAAGAAATAGTCATAAAAATCAAGTGGAAATGAAAAATGGAGGCCAAATGTCTCGGATGTGCAGTCGCTAGCTTCTCCTTCTTCCTTTCCTTGCGCTGCCAAAAAGCTCTCCAGTCCACTCTGATTCTGGATGTCTCGCTGGTGTAATGACCTCCTTCGCTCCTTAGGGAATTAGTTTGGAGTGTTTTTACCTCGGGCTCCCTCGTGTTTGCACTGGAACAGCACACTTAATTCAGGGTTCTTTCAGACATTGTTCCAGTTTGATCACTTCATGTAGTTGTGTTTCAAACCATGGCTCTGCTGCGTTATATTCATCTGAAGTATAAGAGAACTTGTTCACGAGCTCAAGGGCTAGCTGCGGTGTGAATTTACCCCCGTGACCTTGAAGCATACACTGAGATATCAGCAGCAGAAGGGATATATCAGTCAGTTCACGCGAAATGCAACTGGGCTGCTGTCCTTGCTTTAATCTCGTCCATACACGTCCCAAATGGATTGGATTCACATGAAACTTGTAGAGGAGTGTTTCATCTCTCTCCTGGTGAAATTCCAGCTTTAACCATGCAGGGACAAGAAAGTTATGAGTTGTGCAAGGGCCTTCAAGTAATTCCAAACTTCTTTCCCAAAATGGGTGAGACAACTTTTGGAGGAGTGGGTGGCTCTTTCTAGTTCAGGCTTTCGCACACTCCTAGCCATGTATATGCATGTTTGGACCGGCCAAACCGACCTGAGGCTGCAGCCACGTGGAGCGGACCATGGACCCTCTTCTTCACTGTCAAGGTGATTCCTTTAGCCCATGGTCCGATTTTTGGTATCTCGGCCATTTCTGCCACTTTGGTTGATTTTCCTTCTAAGTCTGGGCACATTTGATCCTAAAATAAATTCCTTAGCATGCTTGATCAATTCCTAACAAAAATGTGTAGTGAATTAATCACAAGTTGCTGCAACATAAAAATATGTACCCGTTCATTTGTGAAATGGAAATAAGCATGTTTTGAGCTAAAATCTTGTGATTTAGGGAATGAAATGGACTAAAATGAAGCATGAAATAAGTCCTAATTAGGTGCTTATCAGAAGCTCGGTTGACCAATCTGATCGTACCATCATGCTGTTATCGGGGAGATCAACAACATCTCACCCCGTGTCTTCAGATTGGTTAAAATTGTGTGGACTAAAAATATCGAACAATTCAAGTCGAACCTTATGTTAGAAAGAAATAGATAAGGAAAGGACAGATTTGTGATAATCACAAATCTCTCCCATAATCTCGAGATTTAATATACCAAAATCTCAGGATTGTTACCTTGTTGAGAAATGTCTATAAATTATAGATTGTAAACACAAAATCGGAGTAAATGAAATACAAGGAAGAGTCTACTCCTGTGGATATAGGCATTGCTGAACCATGTAAATTTGTTTCTTGATTTATTCAACATGGTATCAGAGGAAGTTTTTATCTCTGCGTAAATTGTCATCTAACAATATTTTTCCGGCAAGATGGGAGAACTGGCGGCCATAGCAGAAGCCACCAAGGTCCTATCCCAATAGTTGGAAACACTTATACAAGAAAAAAAAAGCAAACATCTGATGACCATCAGACGGATCTAATGGTCGACATCAAACTGGATCAGCACAACTACGCGCTGTGGTCGCGTGTTATGGAGATAGCAATTGGCGACAGAGGAAGATATGAATTTATTTCTGCTGAACCGAAACCACCGACAGAGGATGACCCAAATTACCATCCATGGAGGAAGAAAGACCAGCAGGTTTTCTCATGTCTTACCAATAACATAGACAAGAGTATTCTGCGACAATATATGTATTTTCCTACATCGGCAACACTATGGAAGACATTGAAGAAAACTTCATGGCTGGTGAAGATAGTCTACAAATCTTCGATTCAAAGAAGAAAGTTGGACATCTAACCCAAAATCAGATAAGTATTGAAGAGTATTATAACATGTCAAATAGTTTATGGATGAAGATTGATCGTTGTCGACCAAACCCAATGAAGCACGAGGAAGATATAGTGAAATACACTAAATGCAATCCAAAGATTGCTTGTTCGTGTTTTTATCCGGCCTCAACAAGATTTTTGATCCCATTGTGCGGGATATTCTGAAGGAATGCCCGTTGCCGAAAGTCGACGAAGCATACGCAACACTCTGTCGTGAAGTAGCCTGCTGAGAAATTCTTGGCTCATCAAGTGACACTATAGGAACGGACCATCAGAACAAAGTCCTGGGCTCCGGCCTGTCTGTTAAACATGCCCAAACTACAACACCTGATTCATCATCTGGCCCAAAACAGAATTCTGGGACAACAGTAACCATAACCCATCTAGAGACTGTATTGCACGGGTCGGGCCAGAATAATCAAACGAGCGGAGCAAATTATAGTGGGTCGAGTGTGACCCAACCCAGAGAACAGGATTCATGATACCTGGGTCGACCACCATTCCGCTGAGCAGAGATGGGTAGCCATTTCCATGGCAGCCGTCGATCAGACAGAGGAGGATATGCTCCAAGGTCATCATTTCTGAAATGCTGTGACTATTGCGGAGGATTAAGCCACCTGAAGCGAGAGTGTTATCACATCGATGGTTTCCCAACGAACAGACAGAACTTTAACCATCAAAACCTAGGAACAATGGCCATTACAGATGGAATTGAAGGAGAAGAGGATGACATCGGCTCCGCTGCAGTAGGAATCGGGGGCGAGGACCCGCTTCACACCACGGAAGCTTGGTCGCTGGAGATTTTTGCCAGAATCGAGGAGCAAATGGAGATGAAGGGTTCGACCAACAGAATTGAACAGAAATGAAGGGTGAGGGTAAGACAGTAATTCCTGCATCTACATCTACATATGTTACATATAATTCTGTCAAGTTTTTTCCGTAGGGATGTTTTGGGGATTGTGATGAATTTGATATTGGGATGGTGAATTCGTGTGTGAATGTGAAGCCTGAAAAAAATATGAGGTGGATTTTTGATTGTGGTGCAATAGATACCGTAACATTTTATGCTACTGACTTACATTCTAGATAGGGATCCCGGAAGACGAATATTCAGACAACAAATGGTGAATTATTGCCTGTTCAGGGGGCTGAAATAGTTGAGATAACTCCTACCCTTAAGTAATTCAATTGTTTACTAGTCCCATCTTTGTCTCATAAATTATTATCCATTATTCATATGACTAAGGAATTGAACTGCACAGTGATTATGTATCCGTCGTTTTGTGTGTTGCAGGATATCCGAACGAAGGAGATTATTAGTCATGGCACTGAACGAGCTGGATTGTACTACGTTGATGAAGTTACTTCACCCAAAGTCCTGTCTACTAGAAGTTCAAATTCCCAGAAAAGTTGGTTGTGGCACCAACATTTAGGTCATCCTTCTTATAATTACCTAAAGAAATTATTTCCTCATTTGTCTGGCTTTCCCATTACTTGTGACTCTTATTTTCGTGTTAAGGCTCATCGAGCCTCATTTACGTCTAGTTTATCTCATTCTGAAAAATTCTTTGCTATTGTTCATTCGGATGTTTGGGGTCCTGTCCCGGTTATTGGGGAAATGGATTGCGATACTTTGTTCTATTTATTGATAATTGTACTAGGATGTGTTGGATCTATTTTTTGAAGCATAAGGGTGATGTGGTTGATAAATTCATTGAATTTTATAAGATAGCATTGACACAATTTGAGCATTCTATTAAGATTCTTCGATCTGACAATTGAGGAGAGTTTGTGAATTCGAAAATGTCAAATTTTTGTAGTGAACGGGGCCTTGTTTATCAAACTACATGCCTCCATACTCCTTAATAAAATGGTGTAGCGGAGAGAAAAAAATCTTTTTTATTAAAAATGACACGCGCTTTGATGCTTGAATCTAGTGTTTACATCTACATATCTTGCTAATCGTCTTCCTACTCGTGTCTTAAAATTTGAAACTCCTTTGAATACATTATCTGCTCATATTCCTACCTATTTAACCTTGAGTCCCACAGTATTCGGGTGTTCAGTCTTTGTTTATATCACGAAAGTGAATCGTTCTAAGTTTGATCTTTATTCTGTGAAATGCATATTTGTGGGCTATGGGGTGAACCAAAAGGGATATCTATGTTATAACCCTATGCCACGAAAGCTAAATACTACTATTCATTATGACTTCGTTGAAACTGAATTTTATTTCAATAAGTTATCATAATCTAGTGGTCAGGGGGAGAGACTATGTGACCCCCTAGATTGGATAAGTATGCCGTCTATCTTTCCTGAGCATCAAAAAGAGCTACTCATGTCCTCGGAACCACAGCCACGTAGTCCGTCCTGACCTACAGCAGATCCGTTGCCATTGGTACAGTCTGGAGGTCGTGTGGTGTCAGATCGTCCTTCTCCGGATATCCAGGTACGTTCTTTGGTACATAAGTTTAGTGATCCTATTACTACTGATGATTCTGGTGATTCTTCTTCCATTCCTACACGAGTTCTTCCTACTCGGGGTATAGCACCGAAGAGGTATATTGCTGACCATGTGCCAGGTCTAAAAAAGTATCCAGTGGCTAATATGTTCAGGGGGAGGATGACTTTCCTGCCAAAGTTTTCACTATGGCTTTATATAGTGAGGAGATTCCAAGGAATGTAGAAGAGCCTTTGAAGATTCCTGAGTGGAAGAAGGCGATGGAGATTGAGATGGAGGCATTGGAAAAGAATCATACATGTAAAAAGTGTGTATTACTTGGAGGGAAGAGACCTGTTTGATGTAGTTGGATATATACTATAAAAAGGAAGGCTGATAGTTCAGTAGAAAGGTTCAAAGTACGACTTGTGGCAAAGGGATACACCCAGACCTATGGGGCGGACTATTCTGAAACTTTTTCCCATGTTGCTAAGATTGACACCATTCGTGTTTTGTTTTCAATTGCAGCAAAATAAAGATTGTCCCTGCATCAATTTGATGTGAAGAATACATTTATGCATGGAGATTTAGAGGAGGAATAGAGAGTCCACCTGAATTTTCACGATGTTTTCGGTTAGGGGAAGTTTGCAGGCTCAGGAAAGCTCTCTATGGTCTCAAACAGTCTCCTAGAGCATGGTTTGGACAATTTATAGTGGCTATGAGACGATATAGATATCATCAGAGTAACTCAGATCATACTTTGTTCCTAAAAAGACGAGCACAAGGCATCAATTGCTTGATCATTTATGTTGATGATATGGTTATTACAGGAAATGACAAGAAGGAGATTGAAGAGTTGAGAAGGAATCTTTTTAAGGAGTTTGAGATGAAAAACTTGGAAAGTTTGAAGTATTTTCTTGGAATAGAAGTGTTGAGATCAAAACGTGGTATATTCATATCACAACGAAAGTACATTCTTGACTTGCTAGCTGAAATAGGCCTCTTGGAGTGTAAGCCTATTGATTCACCGATGTTGCAAAATTATGGCCTACATATCTTAGAAGGGGCCGAGAGTGTTGATAGGCAGAGATATCAGCACCTTGTGGGAAAATTGATCTACTTATCCTACACCAGACCAGATGATGCATATGCAGTTAGGATTGCGAGTCAGTCCATGTACAATCCGCAAAAGTAACACTGGGAAGCAGTTGTTTGGATTGTTCGATATTTGAAAGGTACCACAAACACAGGTGTCATTTTGAGGAAAAATGGGCATGTGCGAATGGAAGCATACACTGATGCTGATTGGGCTGGCAACCTAGTGGACCAAAAATCCACGTCTGGATACTTCACATTTGATGAAGGAAACCTTGTGGCTTGAAAAAGTAAGAAGCAAAAAGTAGTGGCTCTTTCAGTGCAGAGCCAAAATTTCGAAGCATAGCAAAAGGACTAACTGAGGTCGTATGGATTAAGAAGTTGTTGTTAGAATTGAGATTCCCTCACGAGGATCCCATGTCCTCTCCACTGTGACAATAAAGCAGCAGTTCATATTTCTCAGAATTCTGTACAACATGACAAGACAAAACACATTGAGATTGACAGGCATTTCATCAAAGAAAAGTTAGAGTATGGCATCATCTTACTCCCTTTTGTATGCTCTAAAGATCAGTTGGCAGATGTGCTCACAAAAGTAGTTGTTGGGCGACAATTTCATGAAGTAGTGGACAAGTTGGGTGTTGGACCTTCCACTACTCAACTTGAGGGGGAGTGTTGGAAAGAAATAGATAAGGAAATGAGTGATTTGTGATAATCACAAATCTCTTCCATAATCCCCGAAATTTGATATACCAAAATCCCGGGATTGTTACCTTGTTGGGAAATATCTATAAATTGTAGATTGTAAACACAAAATCAGTGTGAATGAAATACAAGGAAGAGTCTTTTTCCGTGGATGTAGGCATTGCCGAACCATATAAATTTGTGTCTTGATTTATTCAACACCTTATTTTGAAGAACTCAACAAATCCAGCGAATTCAGAGCTTGGAGTATGGTTCGTTGGTTCAAGGAAAAAACCATGCTTTTGCATCAAATATTCAAAGATATAGACGGAATACACCATATTGAGTTTATGGTAATATTATTTCATCCAGATTTCTTGGACATTGTAGCTGAATCTTGGAACCATACTGTGGATTCTAATAATCCTGCAGTCATCTTCACACTATAACTTAAAAGACTCAAAGCAAGCTTAAGAACATGGAATAAAAAAGTTTATGGTGATATTAATCAAAACATTCATAATGCAGAGGACAATCTTCTCCAGTTAGAAGCTCAATATGAGTCAAAAGGCAGTGAGATCGACAAAATAAATTGGAATAAAGCCTAGGCAGAATTAAAACAGGCCCTCATAGCTGAAAAAATTGTGTGGAAACAGAAATCCAGGATAAAATGGTTGAAATATGAAGATAGAAACATAACTTTCTTTCACAAAACAGTTAAAATCAAAAGATACAAGGCAAGCTCATTTACCTTAACAAGATCAGATGATTCATCTGTTAGTAAAGAAGATATGCCATTGGTTTTCCTAGATCATTTGACTAGGCAACTTAGCATGGTACCAACTCTAACAGAATCTACTTTGCTAAATAACATTCCAAAATTAGTCACCAATGCTCAAAATGAATCTCTGAACACATGGCCTGAAATTATGGAGATAAAAGAAACTGTGTTTGCCATGGATGGGGTTAGTTCACCAAGCCTGGATGGTTTTTTTGGCATGTTTTTCACTACATGCTCGCACATCATCTATCAAGATTTGGTTCAGCTAATCCATTTCTTCTTCGCTGGTGGTGAGCTTCCCAAATCCATCGCAGGTACTCTAATTTACTTGATACCAAAAGTTGATTCACCTACAAAATATACATAATTTAGACTGATAAGTTTATGTAATTTTGCAGGTAAAATAATCACTAAAATCTTGAATACTTGATTGTCCCATATTCTGCCTGATATCATTTCACCGCAGCAAAGCAGCTTTGTAAAAGGTAGAGTGATTTTTGATAACACACTTCTTGCTCAAGAAATGCTTCATTACTTGAGCAAGAAACACCAAGGAAGAAATCTGGCCATAAAACTAGATATGGATAAAGCATTCGATCGAATCTCTTGGCAATTTGTGCAAACTGTGCTAAGAAGATTTGGTTTTTCTGAGTTCTTCATTGATATGGTTCGGAGAGTCCTCTCCTCTATTTGGTTTGCTATACTGGTGAATGGGCAGATATTCGGTTTTTTCAAGCTATCAAGGGGAATCAGACTGGGTGATCCACTCTTACCAAGCCTCTTCATCATTGCGGCTGAAGTGCTGAGCAGGAGCCTCAACTCCCTCACACAAATGAAATTTGAAGTGGCCTACAAAGTTCCTGTGAACTGTCTGAAACTCTCACATCTAGCATTCGCTGATGATGTCTTGATCTTCACTAATGGAACAAAAAAGGCATTGAAGGAATTTCAGCAGCTACTAGCAGATTATGAGGCAGTGTTTGGGCAGAAGATCAACCCCCAAAAAAGTTCATTCATCTCTGATCAAGCCACTCATCGCCAAATTCAGACAATCAAACAACTGACGACCATGAGCAGAAGTACACTTTCGACAAAGTATCTGGGCTTTGGACGCAAAAAATACATTCTCTTCTCAGATATAACAACCACGATACAAGAGAGAATAAAAAGCTGGACCTCCAAACATCTTTCGCAGGGTGGAAGGTTGCAATTGATCAGGTCCATTCTAATCAGTATACCTCTACAATTATTTATCTCATTGCAGCCAAGTGTGTAGGTAATAAACAAGTTGGAGCAGTTGTTCGCTGATTTCCTATGGGGAAGATCTGAAGGAAGGAAAAAATATCACTGGAAAAACTAGAGAGGACTAGCTCTCCCATTCTCTGAAGGTGTTTTTGGAGTCAGGTGTATACAGGACATCATCAACTCATTTACAACAAAATTATGGTGGAAACTGCGAGAGAACTATTCCATAGGTTGTCCACAACCTTGAGGGAAGTTTCCTCCCTTTTTACCTACACATATCACATCAATCCACTTTTCTCTCAGTATACCTCATCTTTTCTACACTTATATTTTATCTCTCCAATTTATCCTCCATATTCCACAATCATAGAAGGATATTTCTATCCCTACAATTTCATTATTATTATTTTATAATTTATTTTATCTACACAAATATTATCTCTACATTATCTACATAAAATCTAAAAAATCCACATGTGCACAAAATCTAAAAAATTTATATTATATTATTTTAATATATATATTGGGGTCCAACTTATAAAGTGGGCCCCAATATACATGGTAAGTGGGTGTAAGGGGGACCTTCCACCCACATTCCTCATTCCACTTTCCGTGGACAACAAAAAGATGTTGTCCGTGAAAAGTAGATAATGTGGGAACCGACAACCGATTCCTACAAAAAAGACTTGTGGACAGCTTTATGGGCAAGATTTATGAACGCAAAATATTGCTGCAAGAAAGGACTAGCATTAGCCAAAGCAACTGTACAACATTCACATGTATAGAGAAGAATGCAGATGCAACCTCTGATGAATGAAAAAATATTCTGGTTTGTTGGTGATGGCGAAGTGAATATCTGGTGGGATAAATGGGCAAGAAATAATCTTCTTGGACATTCATTTCCAGTCGTCTTTCCAGATGCCAAAGTAAAAGATCTCATCACAAACTGAGAACGGGATTTGGGGAAGCTATGACATCATTTTCAGAACAATAATTCCCTGATTAATCAGATTTCTGGGATTATAATCCTCCCAGGGAAAAACATTCCAAACTGGGAGCCAAATCCAGATGGCAGCTTTTTAACTAAATCGGCTTGGGAACCTGTAAGCCATAGAGGGCAAGAACTCTCCTAATTTGATCATATTTGGCAAGAACTGGTGCCCCCAAAAATCAGTATGTTCGCATGGAAAACTGATATTCAAATAGTATCAGTTGATGCAAATATTAAGAAAAAAGGAGTTTATCTAACCTCCAAATGCATCTGTTGTTGCCATAATCCTAGAGAAGAGACGCAAGATCATTTGCTTTAGGAAGGAGAGGTTGTAAATAATATTTGGCTCTTCTTCGAGATGAAATTGAATATTCAACCTGCTACTCTGACTCTAGATGAAATAATCTCAAAATGGCAGCAACACATGAGAGGAAAGACAATGAAAACAATCTGCAATTTGCTCACTCTGATCATCCCATGGGAAATTTGGAAAGCTAGATGCTCGATTGTGTTCGAATACACACCATTCTCAGAATCAAAGGTCCATAGGAATGTGCTCTCCACTCTGCAAGAAGTAGTCTGGCTCTAGATTGAAAAGTCCGCAAGGGACAATAGAGGCAGAACAGATGAGAAAACTTAACAGCGGGCTGCCCCTTCCTCCATAGTAAGAACCAAGACCCCCCGTCTCGATCCCACCAATCAGCGGAGAACTAAAGCAAAATATAGAAATGGTGTACATCATCACATAGACATGGGGGTGGAGTGTTGAGGAACCAACATGGATAAATAATTACTGCCTTTACATGGTCTATAGCAGCAACAACTCAACCTGGAGCTGAAGCAGATTTCTTCATCAATGCACTATCTTCCCTTGTATCTTCAAATTCAAATAATGTGCAAATCGAAGTGAGCGACCAGTTTTCCATCACGAAATTCATAAGAGGAGAGAGACCCACAAACTGGAGGGCCAAGCAACAAGTAGACCACATTCGTAAACTCCTTCAAATGCAAGCCTGCATCGAACTGAGTTGCAAGAGCCTTAGCTAGCTGGGGAATGATATATGGGAATCACAATTTCAGTTAAGCATCCCTTCCAGCCTCAATATATAAAATTGCAGCACATGAGTTCCAAAGCTTTGTATTCAATCCCCCTAAAATTCTTCGATTAGGAAGTCACTTCGGAAGTCCGAAGTTTCTATCCTACTTGTCCGATCTTTTTTGGAAATTTGAATAAAATTTACTTTATACAAAAAAAAAAAAATCGAATTCAGAATTAGTCAGGAGGAACGGATGTGCCACAGAGCTTGGAATATGGTTCATTGGTTCAAGGAAAAAACCATACTTTTGCATCAAATATTCAAAGATAGAGACGGAATCCACCGTATTAAGTTAGGAATCGGGCCTCCAATCCAATTCTAGAATTCTGTCGGACACTTGCTCAACATTCAATATCATTGCACTCCGGAATTCTTTATTGAACTTATCGTTCTTTGACTCAAGTTAATCGAAATTTGTGTCTGATTGGCGGGAATCTCTCAAATAGCATTGGCACTCGAAAATTTTCTAGTCCAGACTGGTTTAGGTCCAGATTAATGATCTAACATCCAGGATTAAAAAATAAAAAACTGGCCCATATTTGAAGAAGCCGAGCGGGTATATGTGATACAAAATCACATACCCGCTCCAATTCGGTTGAGGACAATCAAAGTTGAGATCGTGATTCGAGAGATCTACGACAAAGTGAGCAGGAAAATACTAAACTCAGATTCTTACAAGGCAGAATTGTCTGTCAACCGCATGACAAAGAAGAACAATAGTTATATCTCTTGCTGTCCGTCAGGATGATGATGGATTCTGTAGGACTAGTCTATATAATCTGCTGTTCAATTGGCTGATGTGGAATCATTTTTCAATTGCATTTAGATCCGTTTTGGGAAATAAATTTAAATAATTTGACTTCCTTTACAATCTGCTGGGAAGTACGTTTGAAATAATCTGAGGTTTCTCATCTCAGACACTGTAGCAACCTCATGATCATAAAAAGTTCACAAATGAGTTTGTAGAAAGAGCAAACAACGAATTAGCTCTACAGAAACAATTTAAGCATTTAGATTTGTTTTTATATGTATATATACATTATATAATACATATAAAATGTGGGCCAGTTTTTTATTTTTTAATCTTCCGGATTTAGATCATTAATCTGGTCTTAAGCCAGTCTAAACCAGAATATTTTCGCATCTGCATCAACCAAACATAGCTTACAACTTTGAGGAGTTGAAGTATCCACCCAATCTATAGCCTTGATGACCAATTTGGACATCAACTTTGGATTAAGTTTTTTTGTTATTAAAATATTTATATTAATAAAGTTTTAGTTTTTTTTAGTGTCCAAGTCGTTTAAATCAAAATATATAATTGATTCTTAAAAAATTTAGATAAATAAATTCCAAAAAATAGTGTCAAATTTTTTTCAAATAAAAAATACAATTACCGATTTTTTTTTTGCGTATTTGCAAGGTATTCTACCGGCCGGCAGCCTGTAGACTAATCATCCGTCCCGAGTGAGCACACTAATTAATAAAAAATACAATTACCGAATATTTTGAATATGAAAAATTCCAAATGTACAATTTTATAAAGGTGGTGTCCCACTCACAGTCACCACTAGATATCTTTTGTATGGCGATGCTCCTCTGCTGTGGTTGTGGCTCCTTTCCTTTCCCCAAATCTTATTATCTCTCCACCAAATTCCATCATCCATGTGAGACCAAACAAGTCCGTAATCAAACAGTTGGCAAAATGCAGAAATGGAGTTCTCCTTCACTGGTCCAATAAAAACTAAAGAAACCTGGAAATTCGTCACTTATCAGCAGAGGACTCTGCCGTTCCTATTTAAAAAAAAAATGGCAGAAAATATTCACATTCTGGCCATTCCTTTCCCTCTTCAAGGTCACATCAATCCCATGGTGCAGCTCTGCAATCATCTCGCATCGAAAGACATTCGCATTACAATTATCACAACCTCTGAAATCCGAACCAGGCTCCATTTACAGACACAAGGCACGGATTCAATCCACATCGAAACGGTACCCGATTACCACGCCGCCGCCGCCGCCGACATATCCGACGATTCAGATATCATCGAGGTATTTATGAGAACCTTCAGAGCCGCAATTACAAACGGCATTCACGAAATCGTCGAGAAGTGCCGCGGGGAAGGATCGAGAGTGAAGGCGGTCGTGTGCGATTCTGTTATTCCTTGGGGGATCGATTTGGCCCACAGGGAAGGAATCAAAGGGGCAGAATTTTTCACCCAATCTTGCTATGCATCGACTGTGTTCTACCACGCGCACAGTGGGACACTGCAGATTCCGGAAGACGACGGATACTCGGAGGTTATCCTGCCGGCGATGCCGCCGTTGAAGAATAGAGACTTGCCGTCGTATGTGTATGATCCGGAGTCGTCTCCGGTTCTATTGAGGGTGCTGGCCGAACAGTTTTCGACATTCGATAAGGCCGATTGGAGATTATTCAATACTTTTGATCAACTGGAACACGAGGTAGCTTCTTCTTCCACTTTTCTCATTCACAAATCGGCCCCTAATATTTCTATAATAAAACTATAATATTAAACTAATAAATCATAAAATATAAACTAATAATATCTGACGGTCCAGTTTTTACCATCCGTATTAGACGCCAGTGTCGGTTAGTTGACCTGTACCGTATTGGTCCCCGAAAATCTGATACTGGACTGATACCGGCACCGGTGTATTTAAGAAAATTAATATTTTAGTTTTTGACATTTTTTCCAGAAAAAAAATATTTTTTTAATTTTTTTTAAAAAGGCATACCGATACCGATTCGGAACGAGTACCTATCTGGTACCGAACAGGAATGAAACCGGAGTGGTACTTTACCAGACCGGATCAAACCGGTACTAGTATCGGTACTTTACTCTATTAAAGATAAATTTTAAGAAGAATAAACTTAACTCTAACCTTAAATGTTATCTTACGAGCGCCAAACTGAAATTTAGAACCAATTCTTAAACATATTTGACATGAACCGTTCCAATTTTTTTATATCCTAACCAATTTAATTTATTTATTATTAAAGGCTAGGCTTACCGAATTCATTTCGGTAAGCCTACCATTTTCGATAACAAATTCTTTGGAATGTCACCATTTTATGACGAAAAGTTAGTAACATCCTATCATCTTCCTAGCCTCATATTAAGGATTTTGTTACATATAGAGTAGGAGAAGTGGTATAGATCATTTCAATTTACTCACTCCGAACACATTCCAGTCATGTGTCATGAGGACATTATAATGTCATGTAAGTGTTATTTTTTACATTAAGTCGGGCAGGCGTGATGGGAGTGTATTTGAAGTAGAGGTCATCATTTATGTTCTGCTAAAATAGGTCCGACACAGTGCATCCGTCAAAAAGGCAAATATGAGTCAGCCTAACCAGTACAAAATATGGGTCATGTTAACCCGACACATATAAAATGAGTTAGGCTGACCTATATTTTTTGGCGCATCAGTGTGGGTTTAATTTTGTAACCCAGATGACCGGCCTAGCTTGCACTTTTCTAATTGTTTAATTAGATTTAATTAGTTTTAATCTCGTGAACCCTAAATTACTATTTTTTTCATAATAATTATTTCAAAAATATTATTTGCTAGAATTACTATGAAGAAAATAACTTCTTTTCCCTTAATGTGTTTGTAACCTTGTTAAAATATTTTTTGAGAATTTGAATTATTCATAAAATCAATTTTTTTATTATAGGATTTTGATGCTAAAAGTAAAATAGCTCTAATCAAAAATATTTTGTGAGACTTTTTATTGAATATTTTGAGAGATATTATTAATTTATATTTTAAAAAGATATTTTTTGAAATAATTTTATAAGTCTTATGTGTTTTTTTGGGGGGTAAGTTTAGGGTTGCAAACGGGTCGGATCAGATCGGATCGGATCGGATTCGGATTTTTTTTTTTCGGATTTTTTCGGATTCGGATTTTGAAAAATAATAACCATAACCAATCCATTTAAAATCGGATAATTTTAATCGGATTTCGGATTTGGATCTCGGATTTCGGATCGGA
>JAOYMZ010037513.1:0-15667 GCA_025802335.1 Pinguicula primuliflora | reverse complement strand
GCCACGCATGCGCTCATGACGCGCGATCACGGGCACGAAATGTGCCGCGGAGGCATCTGCTGGCATGGCGTAGCTGTCAAGTCGCCGGCGTCTCAGGTCCGGTTCAGACTCCCTCAAAACCATAATTGATTAGTCCCTTCAAAGAGACATTACAAGAGCGATCGTACCTGGATGTCAAGAATTTCGTCTACGATTACCGAAATAAAGCAATTGAGAAATTGATTCCGGAACACTGGATGAATTGCGGATCATGTTATCCTATTTCAGATATTTTTGGGTAGGTGGGGGTGGCCGGTGGGAGGTTAAAATCTCAACTTTTGCGTGTACAGGTCATAGTAAATCATAGAATGAGTCATTTGTGGATTTTCTCTCGTGTCCGTTCTCCCCCAGGAGAATAGTTTTGCTACTTTGTAATTACTCATCAAAGCGAAATATTCTGTGAATATAAAGGTTTTGATATGTGCTGTGGAGCCTGGAACTAGTTTCATTGGCTTGCCTGTGGTGAATTGTCTTGTTCTTAGGACAGCATCGTTAGGATTTGATCTGAGTAGGGAAGATGATATGAATTATGTCATGCAAAAACACTTTCATCTCCTTGATTCAGTTACTGGAAGCTTGTATATGTGACTCAGGTGAATGAATGACCAATGTTCTCTGAGCTTCTTCCATTATTGAGGTTGTTTAGGTTGGCCCATCATGGGTTTTGCTTAGTTGTTTGAGAAGACCGCAGTGGATGATTCATATGAATGTTCACCCAAATCGTTTATTTTAGATGTTCTAGTTAGTTGGATCCATTCGTGTTTTTCTAGGTTGTTTCATCGTGAAGGTGATACTTTTTCTTGCATCCTCTGGTTCTCTCTACTTGTGTGGGTCTAGCATGTAATGTTGTTGGGGGTAGTAGTTATATCTGCACAAGTTAGATACTTTTTTTGGTTCTCATTCTGAGTCAGGAGGACCTGAAAATATCTACTTTCAGTTATTTTATCCAACTCTCCCCCCATCAATGTTGGCTCCTGCGAGTCTCACACAAGTAGCAAACATCTATTCACGCAAAAGTTCTATACCGGATGAATTTTGGCTTCAAGCAGCATAAGAAATGGTGATATACAAAAATGGTGATTACTTGCAGAAGTTCAATGTTCAGCTCAAACTCAGCACCTGGCTGCAAAATGGTGATATACAAGAACCTAAGACTCATCCACAAACATCACAGATTGAATTTAAGAAACAGTACAAGAAGTATATTCCGAGTATTACGGGGATTTCATTCATTCCTTTCGGGCCATAGCCAGCCTGTGGAGTAACCACCACCGTCCTCTGCTTTTGGGCGATAAAAAAGAGATTAGAAAGGTGGGAGAGGAAATTAGGAGACAATGAGTCAGTGGAAGCTCTAAGTTTTACCTTGCCTCCAACTTTCGAATTTGGGGAGTATACAATGAGAAAAGAATTGTATAGTGTGCAATGCCCTCGTGGCACTGCGGGATTGGCTGGTCAGCGGGCCCGCGCAAAAGTGTTAAATACCGGCCCACCTGCCACACCAATCCCGTAGTACCACATTGGTACTGCACACTATACAATTCTTTTCTCAGTGTACGCCCCTTACCCCCAACTTTCATGCCTTCAACTACTGTGTACATAGCTTTGGGAGGTTTTGGGGATGCCTATGCGGAGAACAAGCCATTCCGGTTCTTGTCTACAAACTCCCGTTTTCGCTCCTTCCCTAGTAAGGCTCCAACTTGAAACACATAAGGCTACTTAAGGAAACAATAGGGTGGCATATCAACATGTCCATTATTACATGTTTGTTGTTCTTGCAAGTGCTATCAGGCTCGAGTGGGAATAAGAGGTAAAATGTGATAACCTGAGCAATGCTTCTATGTGATCTCAAGCCATTCTGAACAGAAAAAAATTTCATTAAACCATCCTCGTCACGCCTTCAAACATTCATCAAAACCTCAAAAAAGATTTCGACATAAGCGGGAAAACACGGCCGAATAAAAATCCAGGATGAGAAGAAGACGAAGAAACACACCGTTAGTGAAGTAGTCTTCGAGTTGAATTTTAATCCTGTTCTGCCTCTCCCTATCCAGTAATGTTCGAGGGAGAGGCAAAAAGGCTCAAAGGTACAACAGAGATGACAATTGCTGACTTTCTCGAGAAGGGCAGCGGGGAAAAATCAACATTCACCTTTTCTTCGGCCATGGGCTTCGGACGAAGAAAAATCAATATTCTTTAATGCCCACGTCTCAACCATTCTTAGGGCGGCCATAGCCATCCAGAAATGGTACGTACGTAGATAAGTTTTGATCCATTTCTTTAATATATAGATTACGGTTATGATCTTTCTGGCTGATTTCAACTGTTTATCCAATAGGTTATACTGCATTTGAAAGCTGTTAAATTTCTGCACAATTTATTAACTGTTGTATTGCGGTCAAGGTGTTTGTGGTATGTCCGCATCCACAAAACAATCTTCACATTACGTTTAGTGATGCTAATCTTCCATACCTGTTCAGGTTCCTACCAATAGCAACTATCTTTTTTACAAACAAAACTGAAGCCAGGCATCCCTATCATGATCATCATCAAGGTCCTGTTAGCAAGTCTCTTTCTCCGGCGTCGACTTGAGCCATGATGCTGGCCGTCTGTCTTTCCGACATCTCGACATCGACGACGGTTCTGCCATGCGGTGAACCCTCCGGTGAATCTCCCGGGCTCCCACCGAGCTTCCTCGTTTGAGGCTGAGGACGGTCTTTTTTCTTGGCTTTGTTGTGCCAACTCTTCAATGCCTTGGAAGTTTGTTCGTCGAATATGGATTTCTTCATGTGGGATCCCATCTGAAGATTTGTCAGACAAAAGATTGCTTATCAGAAGCAGGACAGAATTCTATTTACCTGGAGATGTTTGTTCGGACTATTGGGAAATACCTTCTTTGCAAACAAGCAGTAGAAGATATAGAACACTAGAGATTATATCCGCGTACCTGAGTGACAAGGGCATAGAGTGGAAGTGTGATGTAGCTGCACAGGATCTGTATTCCTACTCTGTTGTCAAATAGTTGGATATTCATAAATTCAGAACAGATTTTTCAGTCGGAAATTGGACTCCGAGACTCGAAAAGATGAAGAACTTACCCAATGCAGACTCTGACAACGGCCAGGAGGAAATCATGGTGGAAGCAAGAATGCATTCCAAATTCATACTGCATCAGAAATTCATCAGAAAAGCCCTCCCTGCCTTTATACATAACCAAAGACTTGAGAAAAGTTGTAGTTTCGTACCGATATCCAGATGAAGAACGTTATCTCAAACGCATTCTGCAAATCAAAACCCAACTAACAAAGCTCGGATCTGGAATTCTCAGGAGGAAGAAGATATAGAAAACAATAGAAACAGCAAATGTACCTGAAAGAGAGTAAGATGGATGAGATGAAGAACTAAAGTCGGCTTGCTGAACCAAAAATGTTCATCCGAGACTTGCACGAGAGGAATTCCTTGGACCACGGCGTGCTTCTCCTGGATTTCTATGGCCATTTGGGTTATAATCGACTGAAGCTTCGTACCAACTGCTAGAATTAGCTTTAACAGAGAAAACCAGTCAGTAATATTGATTATTTTCAGAAGAAATAGTGGTGGACTCAAGATTTTTGATACGGGAGTGAGAGATACATCCGAGGAACAGGGGATGGGGTTCGGATCTCGTATGCGCAGATACCCATGCGTGGGCTAATATAATTAGAAAGGTGAGCAACCCTCATTAAAATCAAGTTAATCCTATTTATATTAATGAATTTGACTTGTTGCAACAGTATGAGATAAATTCCCAACAGGCCTTACCAGCAAAGGGACTATTGAGAGCCAAAACATTGCTACTCCTCCTGAAAAGATCAAATTACAAGAAGATACATGAGTAGTACTTGAGGATGTAAACATGATGTTCTCGTCTTCATCAGGTTATTAGAAAAATCACCTTTGATGTTCAGAAGCAGATAGATCACTGTAACCATCCACAGATGAGGCCTGTAATAACGGAGATGCATAGCTCAGACATGTATGTGCTGTCAAAAACAGAGAAAACATCCAAAGAGTATTGATCATACGGTATTCCCACGACGACTTTGAAGTCGTCTTCCAAGGATCTTTTGATGTACTTCTGGAAATCAAACTTAGTTCCAGGTGACAAATGAACCTGTAAAAAAAACCAATGATGGGGTAACATAATGAGATACTTGAAGAAGCTCATTGTGTTTATGTTAAGAAAGCTCACCGAGACAAACGCGTGCCTCAGAGTCAAGTAGTCAGGCTTCTGAACTGAATACAGGATGTGCCTGAAGAAGGAAACCTAGCATACGGCAGCAATGGTTCATATTGTGTATATGTTTTTAGTGAGTCACTCAATGTGAAATGATCCTTACAATGTAGAAAAGAACAGGATTTTGCATCAAGGAATTCGAGTGGCTTCGCACGAATGAGGTTTCGTGTGTAAGCCTAAACCTTGTAGGATCTGTTTCAAGGCACATGATTACAAAAAACTTGAGCAGTATGTTAGAGGAAGTGACAACTTCTTTTACATTGAAGGATTCTCATACCAGTAGTTGCATCCTGGTCTTGAATAATCTGTCTTTCCCAGTCTTTCCATCCGCGAATCTGCGTATTGCGGAAAAACATGTTCAGAATCAGATAACAACACAAGCTTTTTGCCAATCCACAATGATACCTTCAGTCTCCCCAGCATCATTGTCAATGCACCATAAAAGACATGAAACACAGCCAAAAAGAATATGAAGATATGAAGCTGATGGAGTCCATTAAGAGAAATAAGCGGCTCAAAACCCTGTTTCTCCGATACAATATGAGAAAAGAAGTGAAACAATCATCAGTTCCAATGCCAAAACACTCTTACAGAACATATCGGAAGTTGGTAAAAGAGATTCTTGCCTCTTTGCACCCGTATAATACGTCTGCACCAGACAAAGCTCTTCTTTCCTGCAGCAGCCTCCGATGATGTTCAGGGCTCGGTTCATGGTGAGATTCTGGGCTCGGTTCATGGTGAGGTTCTTCATCAAAGTCACATGGCAACATAGTATTGGCAAGGTGGTCCGGGATACAGATTCGGGCAATGTAGTTCTGCCCGAATGTTAGAAGTAGGGATATGAATCCAAGAATCATGAGCTCTGAACACAATAACAAGTAGAATGAGAAAGTGATCATCTGAAAAGATATAACCTAGCTCATTACATTACCTGCTTTGATTTTCTCAAGAGCTTCTACCAACGAGAATTTTTTTCGCTTTTGGAAAGTCTAACAACAGAAAGAGGAAGTTGAGACAGATTGAACCTTAGATCAAAGAACTATATCCAACATAAAGCCTATTTCATAACTTGCATGGATGTTGCAGCCTGAGGAAAATTCTAACACGGAATATATTATATACGGAGAAAACACACAATCAACCTCAAGAACCCCAAATGCATCTGATACAATGCAGATCAAGCTTTGAAAATGAGCTACATTGTCAGATTTTGCCAACAACAGGACAATTGGCAAAAGATTGGAAATACCTCTCCAACTTTATGAAGCGTTTTCTCCAACAATATCGAAATAACAATGATAACTGCACAAACAAAGGCTACGGCCCATGTCGGAGTATGATCCAGCTCCCTCGAGCCTTCTCCTCCACCTCCTCCACCCATTTGGTTCCTCTGGTAAAAAGGAAAAACAATGAAGAATGAAAAATAATGTATGTATCTCTATCTCTATATGTATCTACCATCTATCTATATACATGAATTTTTTTTCTTCCAATTTTTCTTGTTTCATGTGGGATAGAAGAAAATCTGGATTTGTAAGGTCTTTTCCTCGGAGGTTTCCATGGAAGTTAGAGATTCAGAGTCTCATGTTTTCCGAGTGAGGGCCGGTTCAAGAAAGTTGTTGAATTCGCTATAACAGAATTGAACCGGAAGGATAAGAAACTAGTCATGATATTTGGATTTATTCCAATAATGCCATTCGGAGGGGAAGTATGTTGTAGTAGCTTGAATGGTACACGAATCATCTTTTTTTTTATTGGTTTGGTAAGAAAGCAGTTTTATTGATTTATGTAAGTATTTACGTATGATTCTTCTCTTTCCTGACTATCATTCTCATCTTCTTCTATCAATACACAATCATGGTTCTCTTAACCATGCAACAAAGTCATTCTGCGTCTCAATTATCTTTCTTGTCTTTAGCAGCAACTATGATCGAATTTGGATTTGCTCTAGGATTGTTGATTCGTCCCTCTGTTCTTGGCTGAAGATCTTCTTGTTTCGGTTTCTCCACAACTCCCAGCATACAAGTTGTCAGATGATGCTCCAGATTTTTCTAGCTTGGGCGAAATGAGGTATCGCATCTGCTTTCTCCATTATTTCGCTTATTGTTGATGGAGGGTCTCCCGAAATGTTCATCCAATTGTATTTTCCGATCCAGATTTGTTGTGTTTCACGACAGTGGAAGAAAAGGTGCCCGACAGTTTCTGGCTCAATTACACACAGTGGGCATTGTGTGGAGGCTAAAGGGACACCCCGATGGGCCAAATTGTCCAAAGTGGGGAGGCGATTTTGCACCAGTTTCCAACAAAAACCAGCAATCTTTGCAGGTATCTATCGATTCCATACTTTACTTGCCTGCTCACAAGCTTCATTTTGCTGCCATTCTTCCTGCATCAGTTCATTATACATAGTTGTTGTTTCGTATTTGTTCGAGACCTGACCATTCCATTGCCAGGCATCTGCATCATTGGAGGGAGGAGGTACAGATTCTAGTAAATTTTGTAGGGCATTCAACTGGTCTAGATCCAGTTCTGTACAGAGTCTGTTCTAGATCCACCACCACCTCCAGGTAACTTCAAAGTTTTCTTTTTCCATTACTATTATTTGTTTATCTACAGCATTTGCATATAGATTAGGGAATCTATCTGCAAAGCATTGATCTCCAATCCAAGTGTCAAGCCAAAATCTCGTCTCTCCATTCCCAACTCTCTTGGACAAGTGGGCAGTGAACCAATTCTGTGTCGGTACCATCTTTCTAAGGTCCTTCCACCATTGAGATTCCCTGTTATTGGTGCTCAATGCTGCACCTTCTTGTGTTAAGTTCATTGTAGGTCCATATTTAGCTTCTAAGATCTTTGTCCAATCTCCATTTTCCATCAAGAATACTATGACCCCATTTGCCCAGATGGTACATGAATATTCTAATCCAGAATGGTAATAATCAGCATTGTCTAGATAACTGTAATTGTTGGATGTTTATATAACTCTAGACGTTTATGTACATATGAATCTTGGAGTGAAATGTTTCAATCGAGTGGTATGAGACTTTATAATTTACATCAAATTGTTGGGACAATATTATTAGAAGGGGTTCATCTATTTCTCATTTTTTGATGAAAGAGAGAGATGGAAATAGTTATCAAATGAGATTAATGAATGTTTAATTAATTCTTATGTGTTATAGATATATATTATAGATATAGTAATTGGAACAGTTTTGGATAAGACTTCTGTAACCGCCGGTCCTTACCTCTATATAAAGAGGATTACAGAAAATAACAAAAACACAGTTTGACGCTCTTATAATCTCCTCCTTTTCTGTCTTGCACAATTCTTGGTATTACAACATTATGAAATTACATGTTATGATTTACTTTTCGAATTATAAAATCATTTTGATTACTGATTTTTTTCTCTACAAATGAAGTATAGAACAGAATTTGGTAAACAAGATATTCAATAGAAAAAAAATGCAGATTTACCATAAAAGAGCTTCAAAAGATCAAATTCTTTTTGGCGTTCTAGGAGGATCACATGGCCGGGCGCCTTGTACTTTGCAAAGCTGTTCTGTGTGCTATACCGAGTTATTGTATGCAGACGACTTCCTTGCCTATATCCTCATGCGAAGAATTGGACAAAGTCGTCCGATCCTTTCTCTGGCAGGGGAACCACTCTGGTCCCGGGAAATCTCTCGTCAGTTGGGACAAAGTCTGCTCGGACAAATCAAAAGGGGGTCTCGGACTAGTTCGTCTTCGGGACTCAAATAAGTCTTTTATGATCAAACTCGCTTGGGATATTTTGGAAGGTCCAGACAAACTATGGAATAAGATCTTTTTTGCGAAGTACAAACTGGATTTGACATCTCCGCCATCGAGTCCAGTTAGATAAGGAGGATCTCACCTTTGGCTTTGTATTTCTAAGCTTCTTACTTTGGTTACAAATTTCTCTCGGTGGGTCATTCACGATGGTACCTTGGTCTGTTTCTGGACGGACTGTTGGTTCCCATTCGAGGAACAACTTCTAGCTAAGGCTTTATTTCCAGTGCTGTCTCTGATCTCTCTCTAAAAGTTGCTGACTTTTGTTCTGATACAGGTGAGTGGGATTGCAGAAAGTTGATGGAACTGATTCCATCGGAGCTAGTCTTCAGAATTCTTACAATCTCGCCTCCCACACTAGCAGTGGGAACTGATATTTGGATCTGGGCCTTATCAGCTAACGGGAGGTTCACATGTGCCTCTGCTCGTGTGCTAATTTGCGACCAGGTTCCTGATTCTACCCCGAGCCCAATCTGGAACGAGCTCTGGACCATGAAAATGCAGGAATCTGTCAAACTCTTCCTTCGGAGAGCCCAGCATGGCGCGATCTGGTCAAACTGTGAGCATTTTTGCAGGAGCTTGGCAGACTCCCCGGACTGCCCCCTGTGTACTGAGGCTGAAACGGTGCTGCACATACTACGGGACTATCCCAGAAGCAGACGGGTATGGCTGAAGATACAGTCATCTCTGCCACCACACTTCTTCCTGGTTGATACACTGGCCTGCTAGATTGAATATAATATTTGCGACTCTGAAAGTCCATGGCGGGAGCTCGTCGCTATGGCATGTTGGAGACTTTGGCTAGCTCGCAATGAGGCAGTGTTTTGGGCACTTTTATTTCGGATCATAGTCTCGGAGCAGCTATACAAGCCTGTTTTCAGGAAAGTTGGAGGATGACTTTATTCTAAAAAGTGCAAGAGAGTGGCAGATCCATTCTGTCGGCTGTGTCTCCCTCTGGCACTGTTCCTCTAGGCGTCTCAGACTATGCTGGCTACCGGCAGGAGGTTGATGCAACCGTGTGTACATCATCTGGTTTGGCAGCTTATGGAGGCCTACTACTGCATCCGGATAGGAGTCTCATCTCCTCATACTCCAAGATGCTAGGTATCTGTTACGTTTTATCCATCGAGTTATGGGCCATCCTCCATGGGCTCACCTTAATGCAGGAATTCTCCTGTCAAGAAATAACGGTGGCTTCCGACTACGAGGAGGCAGTTGAACTCATCATGGGTCAAAAGAGTAACCTTGTCAATGCTGAACTGATCAAACGTATCCGCCTTCGTATGTCGGAATGCCATATCACCACCATCAAGCACGTATGCCGGGAAGAGAACAAGGATGCGGACTTCTTGGCTAAGGCGGGGCTGGCCGAGAACATCATGGAATATATGCTCAACCTGGCTCCTCCAGACCCACAGGTTGCGGATGAAAGCACTGCGACTTCACTCACCATTGGCTACAATAGGGGAACAGCTAACCATTTTAATTTTGATCCCCCGTGAATAGGAGTTGTCTTACTGCTTTTTCTGCTTTTTAGGCTTCTAAGGCTCATATGTATACAAAAAAAAGAGCAAATTCTACTCAACTAGTATGTTTAGAATCAGATGAACAGCCATTTTATTGGAGTCGGGGTGAAAATTGGTTTTGCTGCTGAGAATCGCTAGGAACAAAAACAGGCAGCTGTCCTCCTCGCTGAGATCTTCCCTGCTGATAGTAACTGGAGGTGGAGTTTCTTTGAGGGCCACCATATATAGTCCCTCTACCTCTTGCACCTCTATTCAGCCCCTCATTCACGAAGGGTCCTCCGAAGAAAACCGACTGGTCTGTGTAGGTGATCTCCGTTGCACAAGTCTGTGAGGAAGAACTTATGCTCCTGGTGGCAGCAGTGATGAACCTGCTGGCTTCTGGATCCTAGTAAATTGAAGATCTTGTGTTTTCTACATTGTTTCTCTTTACTGGAATACGGCCTGCAATATCCCCAACTTGGGCTGCATTTGCTTCACTTGTTGATGAAGGTGGCTGCCCGATGGATGATTGGGGGCCCAAGGGCATGGGGCTGAGGTTTGGTGCTCGAGGGCTAATGTTACTGACACTGTGAGGGCATGTATCTGTGTCATCTTGACTGGTCTGGCTTGCGCGTAGCAGCCCTTTGTTGGTGGTAATCTTTTTTTTGACAAGCAATGAAATTTTGTATTAAAACCAGACCAAAAGTCCATATTTACAGATTTGGGCCCATTGACCCAGACCCTTACTCATGGCCCACAACCTGACTAAACTATTTTATACATAACAGCCTTTTTAGAGCAGGGTCATTGAGAATCTTCGACAAAGTCTATCATGTATCCCGTTCCAACACTTCGTTTGAGAGATTTCGATTGAGGGCTGACCTTCATTGTGATGGTTTCTGCATGCAATCTACACCTCCTCCTGTTCGGAGTTTGTTGCTCCCGGGATTTCCTTTAATCGCGCTTTGTTGATGCGTTGAAGACGTTCTTCAGGTAATCCTCTAGCTGATAAAAGATTTGCTACTTTCCTTTATGGATTGACCTGTCGTCTGACGATTCCTTGGATTTGTTAGCCTCCATCATCATTAATTAGCCTGGGTATCCTGATCTTGCTGCTCACATAGGTTTCGGATCGATCAACCATTCTGCTAAGGTACTGTTTGATCTATCAATTTTTCCTCTTGCAATAATCCAATTCCAGATGTGAATCTTTGCACTTTCGGCTTGCATCTTTTGATTTTGTTCTGAACCTTCAAAATGGCACTTGTTCTTGCATGACCATATGCCCCACATTACTGCCGCCCAAATCGATGTCCATATGCCGCTTGGAACCTCCTCTGGTTTGAGATTCTGGAAGTGATCGATTGATGGAGCCTCTGTACTTGCAGGTAATTTCAGCCAGTCCATGATCTCTTTCCATACACCAACTGTTATTTCGCATGATTTGAAAATATGCTCTTCACAGTCAGTTTGTTACTTGCACATGGCACATGGTATGATCTGATCTTGGATGATCTTCCTGTTCTTCAGGTTCTGCTTGGTTGGAAGTCTTTTTTGTAGCATCCTCCACATGAAGATCTTTATCTTGGCAGGTATGAATTTGATCCAAATTTGCTTTAAGTGCTTGGCTTCTGATTCTTCCCAGCAATTTGCCAGTTGTGAGACTTGTGTGATGAGCCTTCTTTTGCTGTGTATCCTGAGTTTTTCCTGCATTTTGTTTTCCATATGTCTTGAGTATTTTCCTGCAAAACAACAGCTGTTAGTTCATTTCCTAGCTCCTCTAGGATGTTTTCTTCCAAGGCATTTAGCTCTCTTTTACATTGGTATTCCCACTTCCATGTTCCTTCACTCCAGCACCCCATTTCCGCTATGTATCTGCCTTTCTGTTTGGACTTAGAGTATAATCTAGGGAATTTTGTTGGTGATAATCTTGATGTGCCTGCCCCAGCATTAGTCTCATAATAACCTTGTTTTGTGCTCATTGGGCTGTTTTTTCCACTGATAGTGGTGCTGGAGAAATGGTCAGCATCGTAGTGATGAGGTCGGGAACTTATAGGTCGTAGAACAGATGATGAAGCCCGGGCCTTTGCACCCGCTTTGATGGCCTCATTGGAGTCGAGTTTTGCCAGCTTCCAGGCACTGATTCTGACAGGACGTTGAGGCACTTTTCTCCCTTTATCCGATTGAGAAGCATCGGGATCCACTGTTGAGGGAAGTCGTCCTAGTTCGAGATGAGGTAGAATTTCATCCTGCAGGAAACAGCGAAAGCAAACAAGAATTACACAGTAGCAGCAGTGCTCTATGGCCTGGTGGTTGGAGGAGAAATTTTATGCTGGGGTACGGTATATTCGGACCCTACCGAATTCTAATCCTGTCCGTCCAATCCGACGGCCAGGATCAACGGAATTTACAAATCGAGTGATTAGAATAGACGCTCAGCATTAGAATTTGGGACATAAGGACACTTGTCCGAAATCTAACATCCGGTAGAAAATTCTCGGTGGTTGGAAGGTGCATGTTTAGGTCATGGGTCCAAGTACTAGTCTTTACGGATCAAGAAAAAGAAACATGTAATGACTACTGCTTGTTCAAATATCAGAAGCAAGATCTGATGTCAAAGCTAAGTGTTCGTATCAACTTCGAATCAGATAACTACCAAACAAACTGGCGTGAGTATCATATATTCTTGTACTTAAACACAGAATTCAGACGTCGTTTTTGCATTGGGAGGTTACTTGAAGAATTTAACGTCAAATAAAATGATAGAGTATTCAAGCCATCTCCAACCACTCAGGAATGGTATGAACCTTGATTTTCCATACCTGATGATCCATAAAGACTCTAGGTGGAGTGCACCAAGCACCTTTATATTGCAGGCCCATTCCAACAGAGCTTCGTCCGCTAATGGCAGTCACAGCAGAACCTGTCGGTGACGAAGGCAGACTATGTGGATCTCTGCCATGGATTGAAGGCCCTGGAGGTTCACTTTGGGCCCTCATAGCAACAACAAATTCATATGTTGTGATACCCCGTAAAAGTAAATGTTCTACATTAAATCAGCAGACACATAAAGGAGTTTTTGCAGGGAGAAACCAAGGTGCGAACCTTTCGGATAAGAATGATATGGAAGAAGAACAACTCTCCCAATGGCACGGTTGCTAGAAAAGAAACAGCCGTACACAGAGCCTGTAATGCATAAATCACAAAGATTAGGAATGTTCAAAAATGACACCAAGAAGATCCAAGCACATTTGATCATGCAAGGATTCTTTGGCATATTTAAATAGTGAAAAAAATGGGTAAAATACTGTACCACCACAGTAGCAAATGGCGGTTGAAAAAATCATTTCCACGGCGGTTGACTATTTGATTCTCAGTTGTTTTTCTATCTGTAAAACAACGAACGAGGACAAGTATGCCAAATGCGCATTCAAATACAAGCTGACGATTGCAGGAGAGTCTTTGTTAGAAGAGCAATAAAGACAAGAGACACCATGTCAGATAGCATATGCAACCTTTTGGAATCACTGGAACTTAGGCGCAAAAGACAGAGAGGATGTACAAATGAATATCATGAGCGAGTTTATGTGTAATAGAACTTACCCAGAGGAGACCCGTAGCCATTAAACACATGAAGGTGATATAGTTCTTTCTTCCTACACAATTATTCAGCCACTGCAAATATTGAAGTACCCAAAGAAAGTCATAAGACAGGTTCTTAGAGAGTGTCTGTGCATTACAAATAAGGAAGAAGAAAGAAAAAGCTGCACTTGAAGTGAGATTTAAAAAATATAATGAATCAATCATGATTAAGCATCTTGTTGTCTTATGGTATTGATGTAAACTCTTCCTCCAACATCAAAATCAAGCTTACCCAGCAATGATGATCGAATCCCTCAACACATTTGTCACAACTCCGGCAATGTTTACTGAACTTCATTACCTGATTAAAATAATTAATTGATATATAATTAATTAATCCTGCGCACACGTGACCCGAGCCAGAATTGAGCCGGGTCGGTTTTCTAACAATGTATCAGAGCGGGTGGTCCAATCTATCACCTTGGGGCCCACACATGCGTACTGAGCACACGTGACCCTAGCTAGAATTGGGATCGGGTCGATTTTATAACACTATCAACCTTTCAGAGGAATGAGACTGGGTTAGCCTCCTAAAGCCAAAATGTGAAGATCAAACCAAAAAATAAATCCTAAAGCTTCTGACGAAAGAACTGTTTTACATTAAGTATAACGTGTCTCGTCTTCATTTACCCAAAATTAAAACAAATAAGGCTATATAATGTGCCATACCTCTGCATTGCACAACGTGCAGAACAAAGCATCTTCCTCACCATTTTGATCCTGTAGATTATCTTCATCTTTGCAACAGTCCTCCTTTACAAAACAACCACAAAGACAACCTCCCAGAGCAGAACGACAACTTGAGTCATGCCTGTAAGATGTCCCTCCATTCTTCAATCCCACTTTAGATGGTTCTTCATTCGAAGATAAATTACCTAGCCAATACCAGCAGCTATCAACAAAGAGTTGGAGACAGATATAAATGAGCAGTCGCGAGAAGAGAGTCAACATGTAAAGATGCAATGCGCCAACACCTTCTCATTACCACGTAATAATCAAGGGACGTGCTAGAGTTTAATTTTCAACTGGTATTGTCAACTAGACTCACTTACTTGGCAGTTCTGTCCCAGCATGTGATGTATGAACTGATGTCTTGTCAGTTTCAATGAAAGTTCCCGGATCCGCAGGATCAATTTCTGTGCATCTCACATAAAGAACAAAAACAGAAAGTGCCTGGACAAAAGCCAAATAAGATACGCGAAACAAATTAGAAGACACAAATGAAACAAGAGAATTAACGTCTATCAGGACTTACCAAGATGGAGTAAATGGCTGTCGCTAGGTACTCATATAAGTCTTTTCCCAGAAAAGGAGGAAAAAAGGCATAGAAAGCAATGGATAACAGGCAAAACACTGTTATAGCCACAACCTGCACGGAGTGAAGAGATTGAGAGTGCAGAATTGGAATTTTTTTATTAAAGAATCAGGTTTAATTAATATGGCATTCAACACGTTTAATGTGGACAATCTTTATTTCAGAAAACAGGTATATGAATACAGTAGCTTGACAGTCATGCACAAATACAAGAGTAACAAATTACATAATTTTGAAAACAGAGGTGTGCCAAAAAGACGGGAAGTTGAAGTTTAGACATAGTTTATACTCTGAAAATATGTATCAATAGCAGAGAAAGCATGTATACATAGACTTAGGTGGAGATGCTCGTGACGTGAACTAATGAGACATGCTAAGATCAAGTTTACCAGACCCGAACCGAGCTTTCCTTCACAGAGAACATGTACAAAAGTACGTTTGAGATCAGCTAACAAATTACCTACACGCGAAATCCAGCATACATTTATCAAACACATAGTGGACTACAGCAGGTGGAACTTGGATTATCTTGTTTTCATAATCTTGTAGGTCCCAAAAGTGAATTATTTCGAGTTCTCCAACAAAAAAAAAACACTGAAAAATATATACACATTTCATGACAAACCACCGCAGAATACTACGTTAAGGTACCAAAAAAGGATAAAAACGATAAACGAAACGTTACCTGAAACGAGTGAGCAGGCAGTTGCCACCCATGATGCCTGGCCATTGTGTTACAATCCCAGAGAAATTAGAGTCTGAAAAGCTGAGTCAATGGCGGACGAAGTTGTTAATTTATCTCCATGTTTCCTGAATAATTAGATTATCCCCACATACTAGAACGGTGACAAACACATTCTCGGCAAATTTTTACTTAACCACAGAAACTCGCGTATTTTATGAATTTGCCACAGCTCGGGCTTGGCAACACCGGGCGTAGAGCCCGGACTTCCGAAGAACGGGATTTAGTAATCTCGTTGTTGGCAAGCCCGGGCGTCATTAATGCCGCTAACTACTCACTAATGTCGCCCGGGCTTGGTAAGGACGGGATTACTAAATCCCGTTCTTCGGAAGCCTGAG
>JAOYMZ010037502.1:0-15668 GCA_025802335.1 Pinguicula primuliflora | reverse complement strand
TCCAGCCTAACACATGTGGATCCCTCATATCCGCCTTCAGCAAGGAAGCTATTCAACGATGCAATGTCAAGCATTGGAATGGGGGTACCTACTAGACATGTTTGCAGCCAAGTATCATCTCCTGGTATAGGACTGAACTTGATTTTCACAGCATGTGATGGCTGTGCTGGTACCTGTCTGGTTTTTGCTATTGCAGCAGAATGCTTAACAACAGGATTCTTTGCAGCCCATATTCCATTCATCACATTAGGAATATCATGACTCAGAAAAACACTGATTTTAGTTGGTCCAACCCATACTTCATTCAATTTGTCTATCAATCCTTGTGAATCCACATTCTTTGGATATCTAACGAAACCATATTTCCGACCATTTCTGTTTAAATTCCTGGGCAGATATATATTTAGAACTTGTCCATAAGTAGCAAAAACCAGATACATCTCCGTTCTTGACCATGCCACCGGAAAATTGGTAAAGAAGTATGAGTTGAGGAGTCTCTAATTTTGTAAAATCTACCTGCTTGGTCTCCTGCTTTAGCAGCGTCCTGAGATGTTGATGTCCCTCCCGCTATTGAAGCACCGTGCTATTCCTGGCATCCTATCTGGGTGGCAATTTCGTGGGGGTTCTGAGGATGCTGGTTCTGAGGTGGTCGGTACAGGAGCAGTGATACGACCTTCTTGTTGTTCTGTGGAGGACCCTCGAAATTCATTGGGATATGGCGTTATCGGCACTGTGTAAGAGTGGGGAGAGCTTTGCGCCGGAGTCCGGACCAGCGCAGAGGCGGCGGCCATATGGCCGTTGTGCAAAGCAGAGAGACGAGGTTTCTTTTCCCGATCCAAATTTTGGGCGTGTGTGGTCTAAAAATTCGCAATCCCCCCTCCTCTCTGGCTCAATCTATCAGTAGGCCATATATAACAATTTTGTGTAAGGCCTTCCATTATGGTGCATATCTGATTATAAGACTTCTACATGAAAGAACCTCCTGTTGCTGCATCCACATCTCTTCTAGTGTTCTGATCTAGGCCAAAATAGAAGGCTTGGATCTCTCTTCAATGTCTAACCCGTGGTTAGGACAATTTCTTAGCAAACTCTTGAATCTCTCCCAAACCTCATAAATGGTCTTTTGAGATCTTTGTTGGAAGGTCTGAATATCATTCATAATTCGTGTTGTTCTTCTTTGGGGAAAGAAATGGGTGAGAAAAAACTTCCTCAACCCCTCCCAAGTCTGAATAGAATCTGGTGGCTGACTGTACAACCATTCCCTTGCCATGTCCTTCAATGAGAAGGGAAATAACCTCAACTTTATAGCTTCTTGATCTGCACCATGTATCTTGATTGTGTCACAGATCTCTAGGAAGGCATCAACATAAGTATAGGGATTGTTGGACTCAGCTCCTCCATAAGTAGAGTGTTGCTACAACAAAGTGATGGTTGAAGGCTTGAGCTCAAAGTTATGAGCTGTGATAGTGGCCTTCTAATTGCAGGTGCAATCTCAAAGGCTTCAGGGATGGCAAAATATTCATTAGGCCTATCATCAGGGTGTGGGACAACTTCTCTTCCTACCATAACTTCTGGTGGATCAATATCTGGCTGAAATTCCAACTCTTCTCCTTCTGACTCATGCTCAACTTCAGGTTCAGTGACTGCTGGAAGATCAGAATCTTGAGCAACCTTAGTAACTACAGCTTCTTCATCTTCTGATTCAGATCTAATTCCAAGGTCAAAATGTGCAGTTCCTAGTGGCACATTCAGAGATCTTCTTTGTGCTCTCAGCTCCTTGTTCTTTGTCCAAGTGAATTATGAACCACACCAGCTCGTGGGATCATAAACAGACTGAAATGAGACAAACAGTGAGTTAGGTAACAATTAACAACAAAAAAAAGGTTAACAAAGATTGTGAATAAGAAACTAAGCATGTAAAGGGAAGGTATTCCCTGGAAACGGTGTCAAAAACTTGATGGGCTGCAAATGCAATACACTGTTGTGCAAGTATACACGGTTGTTCAAGTAGTATCCTTACTTGGTGGAAAGGGTCATCTCCTAAAGGAATAGGTTCGAAACATGCTTTGTTTACTAACGCTTTCAGGGTAACCGAGCATCAAAGTTGATCTTTATACAATAAACAGAAGCTGAACTAAACTAGGTTACACTAAACTATTCAAATCAACAGATTATAGTTCAAATGCTTGTCACTAACATTCAAACCTAACAAGAATAGAATGTAACAGAATCACTTGGAGAGAATAGCTCAAGGCAAGGTATCTTGCCTCACCATGCAACACAACTACCTATCCATACATATATGCTTAGCTTGTTTCCTTCTCACCACAAGACTCAAATGTAAAATATAGCTCACGCGCAAGACTATAGCAACTCTAGACCTCAACGTATGGATTTCACCGGGCTCACCCTCCACCAGACGTATATTTGTGACATTGAGCATAAAACATGACTATCTCTATATGTGGCATCAAGAGTTAAGGGTAAAGACCCCAAGGACGATGGTGTTAGCGTGTCCTGTGGAGAAACTTACCCTTGTGATCGAGTTACTAGGCATATTCACCTATATGCACAAAGAACTCGTGCACAAGAACTCATTCAAATGGAAAGAAATTACATTCATGTGGAAATCAACAAGCTAGGACATTATACATACAAATAGTTCATAATGTGTTTACTTAGTGAGGCATAACTGAGCCTCAAGACACAAGAAATTAGCCCATGCTTAGAGCATGGGCTCGAGTGTACACAGATACAACATGAAATGAAGCCATAGAACAAAAACAAGAATAGAAAACAAATCCCCCTTCACGGATGAATAGTGCCCAAATCGCCTCCTTCGAGAGCTTGGCCGAGAGATCCCAAAAGTGATGAATAGTGAACCCTTGGATGAGTGAAGTGTATGTAATGCATCTTGTCCTTGCCCAAAATATCTTTGGGAAACCGTGTATAGCTTTCAAGAGAAGTCTTTTGCAATATCCTTAGGACAAGAGAATGTTCCTCCTCGGCTAAACAAACCTCTAGCCGCAAGTATTGACTTTCAACTCTTCATTTATAGCCTTGTATAAGCATAGGATGTGGCAAACTCTCCTTCACACACTTCTTTGAAGCTTTGGCTCAATTTATGCAAAGGCATGGAATGTTTTCCATTGTTCATGAATGAACACTCATCCGAGCACATTCCTTCATCTTTCATGCACTGTCTTTGCCACCTTTGCACTTTGAATCCAATCTCCTCAAATCATGCCAAAATATGCATAAAATGAGTAGAAATGCACCAAAGTGTCAAGATGTAGCCCTTTATCCAATCTAGCACAAATGAGCATGATTTAGTCCATAATCTAAGTGTTTAGGGCATAAAATGGTACAAAATAAGATATGAGATAAGCTCTAAATAGGATCTTATCAATTACACGTCCAAATGTTGCACTTGACCTACAAAACACAATTAAGCACATAATAAGGTATAAAATAAGTTATTAGGGCATAAATCATTGAAAAATACTAATCTAAATGAGTTCAAAACATGATATAAAATGAACTCATCAACTACCCCACACTTAAATGATGCTTGTCCACAAGCATAAACTAAGTATAAGTTACCAGCGATGAAATCAATGAAGCATATATGCATGAATGAAATGATCAAGATAAGAAGAGGTCATGCATAGTGTAGATGTGCTTGCTTTAGAGGAAATGACTTGGATCAAGCAATCAGATGCACCTTAAAGGCTCATTTGTACACTCTACTATCAAAGCTAAGCACCAAGGGGCGTAAATGAAGAGAAGTGGTCTCGGGAAAGGCAGTTTTGCGTGAGAGAGGTATCACTTCACATTGTCTTGGACCATGTTTCCTGAACAGCTCCTAGATGTGTCCCTTCTAGCCTATTTTCTGCTTTCTCTAGAGGTAAATTGAACTCTTCACCATCTTACCACATACCTAGTGCATGAGTCTTCGCAATAATCTCAAACGAAGTCTCAACTCCATCTCACTCTTTCTTTTAGGGGCAATGTTTCGGTGAGGGCTCGCCTTGTGATGGAGTTGGAACAGAATTGATGGCCTCTCACATTTGGCTTAAATAAAATGTGGACAGTCTTCTGATGTCCATTTATGGGTTGAGTGATCATGGCAATCACTATCCTTGACCCTTCCTCTTCTTTCATCTTAAAGCTTCTTCTCGATTTTGATCTATTTCTTTGTAGGTTGTATGTGTTGGCTCAACTCATCTTTTGTGTTTCTGAACTCCTTTTGTGGACTTTTTGGATTTGCTTCAGGGCTCCTTTTGGATTGAATGATAGGCAAGAGACTTCCTTTGTTCAGCTTTGGGGTGTTTTAAACTTCTTTTTTTTCTTTTCTACCACTTCTTCTTCTTTTTTAATGGTTTCTGTTGTCTTACTTTGAATGCTTTTTCTTGTTTTCTAACTTCTTTTGGTTCAGCTCTCCATGTCAGGCTGACTCTTCTTTGATTTAGGGTCAGGACATGATCACTAAATTCACTTATCTAGAACAGGTCAGAAGCCGCTTCACTCACTTCCCTCAATAAAAAGTAAGAACACTTGGCTTCGGAAAATCACTAAACTCATGCACTCCTCCAATCTTACCACAGAAGAGTCCAATTCTACCATCCAAATAGGCATAGACAAGTATTATAGGTCACAAAAAAGCATGAACAAGTTGCATGAATCCATTCTCGTGTGAGTGTGCTATAAAAGCACTGAAGCAAAGCAAAAATTTTGAGCAAAATGAATCCATTCTCGTGTGAGTGTGCAGAATATATTGAGCAGAATGATAGCATAGATGTGCTAAATTCCACCCCACATTTAAATTTCACTTATCCTCAAGTGAATCAAGAAATCATAAAACTGAAATCATAACAGTTATGCTCAAGGGGGTTGGAGCAATACAACCTGATAAATGGCTGCTCAACTTGTTATGTTTTGGCCTCTCTTGTAGCTCATTTCTTCGAGGGTCTTCCACCCCACACTTCAAGTGGGCTCACGGGTCTGCTGAACTGCATTCTCAGAACAAAAGATTAGAAAACTAAGAAAAGGAAATATTGAAATGAAAGATGCTATCTTGGGTTGCCTCCCAAGATGCTCTCAGTTTATAATCTCGAGATAGACTTCTTCTTTTCATTCTTTGAAGTGGATAGCCTCCTTCCTCGAAGCTAAATTGTCAGGTGAAGTGTATAACTGCAATATGTGACCGTTCACCTTAAAAGTTCTGCCCTCCGGGTGCTTCACTTCCACAGCTCCATAAGAAATGACTCGAATGACTTCCAACGGGCCAGACCATCTACTCTTTAGCTTCCCTGGGAAGAGTTTGAGGCTTGGGCTGAACATCAATACTTGCTGGCCAGGATGGAAAGTCCTGCTCTGGATGTTCAGGTCATGCCACTTCTTTGTCCTCTCCTTATAAATCGGAGCACTCTCATAGGCATCATGCCTTAGTTCTTCGAATTCAGAGAGTTGCAATAGCCTCTTGGCTCCTGCTCCCCCCAAGTCCATGTTCAGTTGTTTAATGGCCTAGTCAGATCTATCCTCAAGATCTACTGGCAGATGGCAAGCTTTCCCATACACTAATCTGAAAGGGGACATGCCAATAGGTGTCTTAAAGGCAGTTTTGTATGCCCACAGTTCATGTGGCAGCCTTGCTGCCAAATTTTTTCTTGAGACACTCACTGTCTTCTCCAAGATGAGCTTGATCTCTCTGTTGGAAACTTCGGCTAGACCATTGGCCTAGGGGTGATAGGGCAGTGTCACTTTGTGTCTCACCCCATACTTGTTCAAGAGGTTCTCAAATAGCTTATTACACACGTGTGATCCTCTATCACTGAGAATATACCATGGGGTTCAAAATCTAGAAAAGATGTTGTTCTTCAGAAAATTGATCATCACAGTAGCATCATTGGTAGGGGAAGCTATGGCCTCAACCCATTTAGAAACGTAATCCACAACTACTAGAATACAAACTTGTTGTTGGCTTATAACAAAGGGGCCCATGAAATCAATCCCCCAAACATCAAACATTACTACCTCCAACATTCCCACCTGAGGATCCTTGAACTTATGAGCATCCTTGAAGAGAGTTGGCCAGAAGAAACCACTCTGAAGCACCTTTTCTGCTATTATTTGGCCACCAAAATGGATCAGATATGTTTTCAGAGTTTCAAATGCTGTCAAGCACACAAGTGTGATATTGAACTAAGCTTCTTTTTCAAGGAACATAGGAGCTTTGCAATCAGGAAGAAGTTTTTGATGAACCTTCTATGAAAGCCAGCATGACCAAGAAAGCTTCTCACTGCCTTCACAGAAGTATGGGGTGGTAGGCTCTTGATTGCTTCCTCTTTTGCTCTATCCACTTCCAAGCCTCTTTGAGAGACTTTGTGACCAAGAACTATTCCCTCCTTAACCGTAAAGTGACACTTCTCCCAGTTCAAGACAAGTTGTGCCTCCTCACACCTTTAGAGGAGCTTTTCTAGGTTGATTAAGCAATGCTCAAAACTATCCCCAAAGATACTGAAATCATGCATGAATACTTCAATTGTAATGGCCCCAAATTATCATGTAAGAATCACAGTAGATTCATCAGGTTGTTCCAACAGTGAGTAGTGCCAAAGTACTCATACAAAGATCCTTACTTAATAGACTCATCAAGGTTTACACCATATGGAAATATGTGAAACTGAACAACATCAAACTCCTTCAACAATGTTCGAATGGAAATCACACAAAAGTTTAGGTTTCACAATTTAAAGGATATTAAACTAGCAGCAACTCCGTCCTTTGCCAGCTAATCTTGCCCTTGCTCAGCATCTAAAACAGGGTGGAAATGCAAATATCCGTGAGCTGATTAGGCTCAATGAGGATTAAAGTTGAACACGGTGGAAAGGTTTCAAAACCTCCTCTTGTTTGTTATAAAAAATCTATATAATCATCTAACTTGTAACTAATCATAAGATACTTTACCAACCATGGCACAAAACACCTCACACGGTTTCTGCACGAGAGGAAAGATTAGCAATAACAGGGAAATCAGCCACACAGTTACAACACATTATGCCACCATATCACAACCATCACTCAGGTAATTCACGGGACCAAGATTCCTTCTTTTGGCCAGGAATCCAATTACTAATCACCAGACCATTCCGCCAAATCTCAGAGCAATTAAGCTCAACTCACCACTTTTAAACCAACACCACACATCAGCATAGCACAAATGTAATTCCTTACTCACTACATATTTGCATAGACTTCATGAGAAAAATCCTACCTTCACGGTAATTTTAAATGATTCAAATCCCAAACTACTACATGTCATGAACGGGAAGATAAACATGAATTAGTATTATCGATAAAATTTGAGTTTTAAGCATCTCTTCACCTATCCAAAATCTATTGCACAAATCGAGTTCGCAAATAGTATCAGCAGCTCTCATTAGAATTTTAGGCAGTTATTTTCAAAAAACCTGAATCAAACGAAGAACTCCTATACAATTCTATCACAAATCGTCCCCAATTCTTATAGTTGACGCTTTGATTGTCGCCCTCCTAGAATTCTGACTCCTGAACCTCGTCCTTCCTGCTGACAGTCAAATTATAGGTGGTGATCTTGCTGCTTCTCCTCCCTTATCGGCCATGGAATTATTTATAGGAGTCTCCCTCAAGCGTTTTTTCTTGTTTTACATATCAATGCCGAGCGTGATCCCAGTGGATGTTTATAGAGAGATTTATTTCTCTTAATCCAGCAGAGGGTCGCGCCTGCCTCCCTTAATTTCCCACCCTTCCATTTTTCTATCGATTGCCCTTCCTGTCACACGGATTGTTCTCCCAAAATCCTCAATTTCCTTTCCATTTCCCTTATTTTTCCCTAGCGTGATTTCCAAAATCCCGCATTCAACCTTATGTGTATAGACATATATTTCATGTCGGTGTCTAACATGTAAATTATAAGTCAGAGCATATATGTTCCATAGTATAATGCACATGAACCTCCTAGGTATTTAAACTGCTAATTCAAAATCCATATTAACATAATTTACTATATTCAAATTTTTCGTACCATTACATCCTCCTCTCCTTAAATTAAGTTTCGTCCTCGAAACTTCGGGATCAAACGAACAGTTGTGGATATTCTTTGCGCATGTATGCCTCTGACTCCCATGTAGCATCCCCCTCCCCATAATTTGTCCATTGTACCCTTACGTACGGAATTTGACGTGTCCATAGATTGACTGTCTTAGAATCGACTATTCTCACTGGTTGTTCTATTAGACTCAGCTCTTCGGTCAAGTACATGACCTGGGTCACCAACATACCGTCGAAGTTGCGACACATGGAACACATTGTGTACCTAAGCCAAACTTGGAGGTAAGGCCAAACGGTAGGACACCTTCCCAATCTTTGCCAACACCTCATAATGTCCAATAACCTTGGCGCTAGCTTACCTCCCTTGCCGAAATGATTAACACCCTTAGTAGGCGAGACCTTGAGGTATGCTTTGTCTCCTACCTAGAAGGTAATTGGTCATAGCCTCACATCTGCCCAACTTTTCTGCCAATCCTGTGCCTTCTTTAAATTCTCTCTTATAATCTTGACTTTCTCCTGTGATAGTTGCACCATCTCCGAACAAGTAATCAAGTGTTCCCCTACTTCATCCCAATATGCTGGTGATCGACATCGCCGGCCATACAAAGCTTCATAGGGTGTCATGCCCAATCCTGTATGATAGCTGTTATTATAGGCAAACTCAGCCAACGGTAAGTACTCTGCCCACCGCCCTTTGAAGTTTAAAATGTAGGCTCTCAACATATCCTCCAAGGTTTGTATTGTGTGCGCCGACTGTCCATCGGTTTGCGGATGGTAAGCATTGCTATGCTTAATGGTCGTGCCGAGTGTTGCTTGTAAACTCTCCCAAAATGCTGACGTGAATCTAGGGTCCCGATCCGACACGATACTTACCAGTATTCCATGTAACCTTACCACCTGATTCATATACTCCGTAGCCAATTGATTCAAGGGGCCCGACATATTTATCGGCAGGAAATGTGAACTTTTAGTGAGCTGGTCTACAATCACTGAAATTGCATCCCGGTTGTTTGGATTTGTAGGGAGTCCAGATAGAAAATCCATAGCTATATGTTCCCACTTCCAAACAGGTATGTCCAACGATTGCAGCATGACACTTGGTCTTTGATGTTCCGCCTTGATTTGCTGACAAGAGAGGCATTTAGATACAAAATTGGCAACTTGCCGCTTCAAATTTGGCCACCAATACAATTTCTCCAAATCTTGATGCATTTTGGCCACCCCGAGGTGGATGGTTTAGTGGACGTATGGTCTTCTTCCAACAATTCTCTCCTTAATCCCTCATCCTCAGGTACCATATGTGTCCAAATTTCGGCACCCATCCATCACGTGTTTGCTTGATTCCATCTGGTTTCCCATCACTTTTTAACAAAGCTTGTTGAATCAATTCGTCCGTCGCTTGAGCTTCGTGGATCATACTCACCAAATTGGGTTCCATTGAAAGAGCGACCATCCGTGCTTCAATTGAGGTTACAACTTCCACCTTGATTTCTTCTAACTCTCTTGCTAACATGGTGGACATTGTCTTGGTCCCAACCCTACTAAGTGCATCTGCTATTCGATTTGCTCTCTCTGATTGATATTGAATATCGAGATCATAATCCTTGATGAGCTCCATCCACCTGCACTGCCGCATATTTAATTCCTTTTGAGCGAATATGTACTTCAGGATCTTGTGATCGGTGAATAAGATGCACTTTTTGCCGTACAAATAATATCTCCATATCTTTAATGTGAACATGACTATCGCTAGTTCCAAATTATGTGTCGGGTAGTTGGCTTCATAACATTTCAATTGTCTTGGCGCATATGCTATGACTTTTTCTCCTTGCATCAACACGTAACCCAACCCTTCATTAGACACGTCGCTATACACCACATTTGCTTCACCTACCCTAGGTAAAGTCAGTACTGGGCCATTGACAACTGTTGTTTCACGTCTGAGAAGCTGGTAGCGCACGTGTCATCCCAGTTAAACTTGACCCCCTTCTGCATCAGTCTTGTTAACGATCGAGCCAATGTGGAGAAACCTTCAATAAATTTCTAATAGTAGACAGCCAACCCTAGAAAGCTCTGTATGTCCAACCACATTACGTGGTGTTGGCCAATTCAAAACTGCTTTTACTTTTGCAGGGTCCACTGCCACTCCCTTTTTGGATATAACATGACCTAAGAAGGATACTTCACTCATCCATAAGTTACACTTGGAAATTTTAGCATACAACCTTTCATCTCTTAGCCACTGGAGAGCCGTCCTCAAATGCTGAGCATGTTGTTCTTTGGAGGACAAATAAATCAGGATATCATCTATAAATACTACCAAAAATTTGTCCAGATACTTATGGAAAACCCGATGCATTAGATCCATGACGCCAGCTGGCACGTTAGTTAATCCAAAAGGCATCACCAAGAACTCATAATGGTCATATCTAGTCCTGAATGCGGTCTTGGGGACATCACCTTCCTTGAACTTCATTTTGTGGCAGCCCGATCGTAGATTAATTTTTGAGAATACGCTGGCACCTAATAGTTGGTCGAACAGATCATCTATCCGTGGAAGGGGATACTTGTTCTAAATGGTTACCTTGTTTAGTTCCCGGTAATCTATACACAAACGCATACTCCCATCCTTCTTCTTAACGAACAGGATAGGGGCTCCACAATAAGATACACATGGTCTTATTTGACCCCGGTCAAACATCAATTCAGATGTAGTTATCCGATATAGTGCTCTAGAGATTGGGGTTGCCCCAAGAATTAATTCAATGCCAAACTCTACTACTCTGTCCGGTGGCACTTGGGGTAGTTCTTTGGGAAATATGTCCCTGAACTCTTCTATTACGGGTACCCCTTTTGTGGTTTCATGTTTCACCTCTTCACTAGCCAAGAATGCTAGAAAAGACTCATGACCATTTTTAGTCAAGCATCGTACCCGAGTTGCGGACAATAGCATCACATGAACACCTGGTTTAATTTTGGGTTGCCCATAGTAACAAATTGACGATTTCTCAAATATCTGGAAATGGATACTTTTAGCTCGACAGTCAATTTTTGCATGGTTGGCAGCTAACCAGTCCATACCTAAAATAATATCAAAATCTTAGATGTCTACTATCAAGAGGTCCGCCATGAGTTCCTGACCGCTAATTGAAATCGGACATTGGTTCATCCCATGGGTGGCAAGTAAGGCCTTCTTCACAGGCGAACTCACAAGATAATGCACAGATAAACAAGATTTTGGAGCACCTACTCTACTAACAAAGTTCTGACATATAAAGGATCGTGTGGCACCACTATCGAATAAAGTAAAGGCCTAACACCCATAAACATTTAGATTACCTGTTATGACTGTCTCTAGCTTATCTGCCTGTTCATGCGTGATGGCAAACACTCGTGTCTATCCCGGGGTTGTCGGCGGTCTTTTACCAATGGTAGCCAAAGGTTGCAATGGCGGTGGGTGCAGTTTCCTGTGATTCAGTTTATCGGACTCGGTTGGTTCAAAGTACAGCAATCACGACCATGACCCCATTGTCCACAAGTAAAACAATGTCCGTTCGCCTAATCTCCATATGGAGTTGCCAGCCTCACTGGGACCGTATTTTAGGAAGGAAAATTCATTGGTGGTCCTTGAGTGTTTGGCATTCTTGTGTCATTTCCTCGCTGACGTTTGGCATCCCCTTCTCGCCACTCGATTTCTGCCTCTTCTCAAACAACCGCATCCAATAATACATCAAAATTTGTAGTGAGGACCCCAGTGAGTGTCATTCTATTTGCACTTAGCAATCCTTGTCGGAATCGTTGTAGCTTCGGTGTCGGGTTGTCCATCACAATTGGGGAGTACCTTCCCAAGGCATTGGATCGGTTATTAAACTATAAGACTGTCTCCCTCACTCGCTGCGAGCATTGGTCAAAGGCCACCATCTATTTAGTCTGCCAACCTAGTGGTATAATGTATCGAGAGAATGCAACGCAAAATACATTCCAAATTATAGGTCCGCGACTTTACGACCCCATCGCCACACTTTCTCGCCATTTTGAAGCCTCATCCCCTAAGAATGCAATTGCTACCTCCACCTTAAGAATCTCCGGGGTTTCCGATATTTTCAGTCCCTACTCGATTCCCTCCATCCACTTTATTGCTTCCTCCGGACCTTTATCTCCTTCAAATATGGCCATGTGCATTTTTTATAAAGCCATAAATTGCGTCCTAAGACTCACGATCGGCCTCCCATCCGTGGGGGTTGCCTGCTGACTACCTGATGGCAACCCTGAGTTGACTACCGGATTCTAAGAACTAGGCCAAGCATTCAGGTCTCTTATGGCGTTAGCAGACAATTCTGGAATTCGGTTCACTACAGCAGGTGGTGCAACTCCATTGTCCTCTGGTTGAGGGTTGGTTCCTCGACAACTGATTGGGGTCGTCCACACCTTTCCCCCGCCATATCTTGTCCAAATTAGACGTGAATTTCGCATACATGCTCACATAGTAACATACAGTCTTACTCACCATTCTATATCATTCAATAACACTTACGACTTACTTGTGCACTCAAATATTTCACTCCCGTAACAGTAATTTAATAGCAACCAATCAACCTTTATGAATGCCCGTACATTCCCAACGCAAGCACACTGGTTGTAGCAACTACCAACCCACATAAAATCACTTCAGTACAACTTTTCTGCCAATCAACATCCCCTTCGAATGTACCACTAACAGATGTTAAACCACTTAACATGTAGGAAGACGAAGATTCTCGTTTATAAGGACACACCTTTACTCTATGTTTTAGGGGGATTAACTTAGGGGTCTATTGCACCATTATCTCATCCATTTAATTTTCTTAAAGGAAACATAGAAGCATTCTTACTCAAGTTACACACGTAAGTAACAGAAATTGTCCCGTTTACCTATAGGTGACCTATAGTTTTTCCCAAAACCAGCTACCATCCCGAACATGCAAGTGTTAAAACAGTAAATCCCAAACCAATTAATCTCCTACTCAAACATCCAATTCAGGTTAGCTCATGCCCATATAACCCTTACCTAACAGGTGCACAATAGTTCCTCAAATTGAAAGAATGAATCAATTTCTCAAGTCCGCGAAATCAACATTGTAGTACCCTGTTTAAATCTTTCTTACATGATGCTCATAGAATTTCTATTTATGAGCCACTTTAAAATAACGATAGGGGTCGTGCAGGTACGAAACAAAAAGGGATCCTATAAATTCTCAAACTGATCTGCATCAAACTAATAATCATGCGAAAGAACCAGGAGACTTTTATTGATTAAAAAAACAGTAGCACATTCAAATCCATCTAGGAACCTAATTCTTCTACTACCCTATGCTGATCCTTAGTGAGTTCATAGTCTAGAGACTAGTTCCCTAGTTGTTTTTGAAATCTTATCCATCCGACACACTTGCTCATGGCACTTCCAGTTGCCTACATGCGATTTACTCATACTCATCTTCCTCTGGCTCAGTTGAGCTATTTCCAGCATTTCTGGCAGTTCCTTGCTTGGATGTCTCGGTCCCAGCTTCTTTTTCGCTTCTCTTTGCCTCTGCGTCATCATCACTAGATATGTTCACTACTGTGACCATCATCTGTCTCCATGCTAGCCCGACCGAGGAGATAGGCCTTATGGCTGCAGCTCTGGCCACTGAATGAGCACTAGCAACCACTCCTGTCTGGCTTCTGATCTGCTCCTTGAGTTGATAGTTTTCTGCTTGATGCTGGTTGATCTCATCAGCATGTTGTGCATATGTGCCAGCTGTACCAAGCAGAGCTGACTGCAACGTAGAGTTTCTGATTATCAGCTTGGTCTGCAGGTGTCTGGCCTTAGCCAAATTCTCCTCAAAGCCTGCCCTCCGCTCCTCACATTCAACCAAGTGTGCCAGCATCTTGTCTTTCGTTGCCTGCAACCAGTAGTTAGCCTCTCGCAGATACATCAGCTCCTTCCGCTGATTATCTGTAGGTCTGGCCCTCTTTCGACTACTTGGTTGCTCTGATCATTCCATTCCTTCTTCTATTAATTGGAAAGACAATGTTAGGCTCTGATACCATATGTAATTGCCCCAAATTATCATGTAAGAATCACACTAGATTCATCAGGTTGTTCCAAGTGAGTAGTGCCAAAGTACTCTTACAAAGATCCTTACTGAATAGACTCATCAAGGTTTACACCATACGGAAATATGTGAAATTGAACAACATCACACTCCTTCAACAATGTTTGAATGGAAATCACACAAAAGGTTCCATGACTTAAATAAAAAGGTTTCACCGTTTAAATGATAGTAAACCAGCAGCAACTCCGTCCTTCCCCAACTAATCTTGCCCCTGCTCAGCATCTGTAAAGGGGTGGAAATGAGAATATCCTTGAGCTGATTAGGCTCAGTATGAATTAAGGTTGAACATGATGTAAAGGTTTCAAAACCTCCTCCTGTTTGTTTTAAAAAAAATCTATAGAATCATCGAACTCGTAACTAATCATATGATACTTTACCAACCATGGCACAAAACACCTGACACGGTTTTTACACAAGAGGAAAGGTTAGCAATAGCAAGGAAATTAGCCACACAGTTAAAACACATTACACCACCATATCACCCATCACTCGGGCAATTCACGAGATCAAGATTTTTTCTCTTGGCCAGGGATCCAATTACCAATCACCGGGCCATTCGGCAAACTCTCGGGCCAATTAAGCTCAACTCACGACTTGTAAACCATCACCACACATCAGCATAGCACAAATGTAATTCCTGACTCACTATATATTTGCATAGACTTCATGAGAAAAATCCTACCTTCAGGGTAATTTTAAATGATTCAAATCCTAACCTTCTACATGTCATGAACGAGAAGATAAACATGAATTAGTGTTATGGATAAAAGTTGAATTTTAAGCATCACTTCACCTATCCAAAATCTGTTGCACGAGTTCACAAATAATATCAGCAACTCTCATTAGAACCAAAATCAAACGAAGAACTGCTATACAATTCCATCACAATCGTCCCCAATTCTTACAGTTAACGCTTTGATCGTTGCCCTCCGAGAATTCTGACTCCAGACCTCGTCCTTCCTGCTCACGATCAAATTATAGGTGGTGATCTTGCTGCTTCTCCTTCCTTTACCGGACACGGAATGATTTATTGGAGTCTCCCTCAAGCATTTGTCCTCGTTTTACACATCAATGCTGAGCGTGATCCCAGCGGATGTTTATGGTGGGATTTACTCCTCTTAATCTAGCAGAGGGTCACACCTACCTCCCTTAATTTCCCACCCTTTTATTTTTTCGTCGATTGCCCTTCCTGTCACACAGATTCTTCTCCCAAAATCCTCAATTTTCCTTTCCATTTCCCCTATTTTTCCCCAGCATGATTTCCTAAATCCGGCGTTCAACCTTATGTATATAAACATGTAGAACCAGCTTCTTGGTGTGTACAGTTTTTCCTCTCGCGTGGACAATTTTTTCGTAGAATTATCCATTTTCGAAATTGATCGCACAATTGGAAAGCTTATATTTTTTAGATGAAAATCCATATGTTTTGGTCTAGTTTCGACG
>JAOYMZ010037480.1:0-15672 GCA_025802335.1 Pinguicula primuliflora | reverse complement strand
TTACTGTTAACTCATTTTCTGCACTTAAATGTGTTGTGCTTGTAGCACACTTTTTGGTTATTTGTTTAAGTGCATAGTTCGTTGTTCTTGTTTGATAATTGCTCTGTTTTATACACTAATTGTTGTTTCAAGACCAAAATATATTCTGTTTGAGTTAGAAAATTATAGGGACATTCTGTTTTTTTTCAAATCTAGAATCACAGCTCATAAAGCAAAGCTCAGAAGCACATCTCATAAAGCAAAGCTCAAAAGCAAACCTCATAGGTAAAGCATAGAAGTAAAGCTTAAAAGCAAAACTCGGAAATAAAGCTCAAACGCAAAGCTCAAAAGTAAAGCTCAATGTAAAACTCAGAACAAAGCTCAATAGCAAAGTTCAATAACAAAGCTCAGAAGTAAAGTTCAGTAGAAAAACTTAATGTAAAGCTAACGCTCAAAAGCAGAACTAAAGTTCAAAACAAAACTAAAAGTAAAGCTTTAAAACAAAGCTGAAATGGCATGATTGTCATTTTGATGAGTTTATCTTTCTATTATTAGGGGGAGAAAATATGTGCCTGAAGCACAAAGGGATATAGTATGACATAACTAAGAATGATCTCATCTTGATCAACGATCCAATGAATGTGAACTAGAAGTTCAAAGGATAATTCATTTGCAGACAACCATCTGGTTGTAAAATTCAACATACCAGCTGTTAATGCACCTATAATAATTGATGTCCAAGAAGGACAAAATACCAACAAAACGGCAAATGAATCTACACAACGCCTGAAGCGTGGTAGACATATTAGTGCAAAGGATAAAAAATTTCGGAAGAAAAGAACACCAATAGAAAATGTGAATCATAATGATAAACAGACTTAGACAAATATAATATCTAATGACTCTCGTGGAACTCCCATTCATGAAAAGGAAGCTCCAAATGAGGAACATAATGATAACAATGAGATCTCAATTCACTATGTATTGTCAGGAGAGGTCTTAGATCGAAAGAAAACTATTATCGACAATATTTTTGCGTATAATATTGCTTTTAATCTCACCAAATGTGAAGATGAAATAGAACCACACTCCGTCAAAGAATGTCGACGTCGAAATGATTGGCAAAAGTGGAAGAAGTAATAGAATCAGAGTTGAGCTCGCTCTAAAAAGCAAGGTCTTTGGACCTATTATTCAAACACTCAATGGTGTTAAGCACGTTGAATAGGGCTTAGGGTTTCATAAAAACAAATGAAATGAAATTGAGCACAACAAAGCTCGCCTTATTGCACAAGGCTTTTCCCAAAACTCGGAAATGATTTTGAGAAAATATATTTTCCAGTCATTGATACAATTACAATCCAATTTTTGATCAATTCAACATCATTTGTAAGAAATTGGAGATACGACAAATGGATATTATACAGCATAGCTGTATAGACCACTCGATAAAGATATTATACGAAAATCCCAGAAGGATTTAAGATGACTGCAGCATCTTATGGCAAATAGATCAATATCTACTCCATTGAACTCCAAAAATAAATATGTGGATTAAAATCTGGTCGGATGTGGTAATTTGCTCAGGTTTATCAAAAAATCATATATGATTTTTCAGTAGTTGCAAATAATTTAAATGTTATTGAAACTCCAGAAGAGCTAAATAAAAATGCAACATATTTAAAATATGACTTGTAGATAAAGATCTTGGTAAAATATGATTTTATCTTGAACTACAAATTAAATATGTCTCAAAAGGTTATTTGTGCATCAAAGACATAGACAATAAAAGTCCTGAAGAACTTTCACATGGACATGCACATCTCCTTATCTACACTCATAGTAGTAAGACCAGTAGATCCCAAGAAATATTCATCATGTTCTGTTCAATACGATAGAGAGATACTTGGATCAGAAGTACTATATCTCAGTGTTATAAGTGCACCAATATATATCTTCCTTGAAAAATATAGGACTACTCCAACTCAAAGAAATTGGTATGGTATCAAGCACATTCTCCGCGATTTAAGCGATACTCCAGAGACGAGCACAGTGGATGATGCACCAGAAGTGAAAGAACATGGCATATTGCTACAATCTTCCTACACGCATGAAATCAGATCAGATCAAGTGATCATTGAGCAGATTTATTTATGAAGTCGTTATCTAAAATATATTTCAATAATTTGTATCTAGTGTTTGTATGTGATATCCCGAAGATATCTGAAACATTCTTTTGAGACGGAGAAATAATACACAGTTGTACTCATTTTCCTTCGCTTGGGATTTTTTCCCACAAGGTTTTTCCTAAGCAAGGTTTAAACGAGACAACTTTGACATACTCTTGAATCCTGAAGAAATCTAATGAGAGGGTCGTGAAAGATCCCTACTTGACAATATTACAAAATTATGTAATCTTGAAAACTAATTCAATCAAGGGGGAGTGTTATTGATATATGTTATAGATATAGTGATTGGAACAATTTTATAAGGATAAGACTTCTACAACCGCTGGTTCTTACCTCTATATAAAGAGGATTACAGAGAATAATAAAGACACAATTTTACGCTCTTCCAATTTTCTCCTTTTCCTACTTGTAGAATTCCTCAGATTACAACAGGATGCACAATTGTCCCCTTTTAATTACATTATATTTAATCAAGTTAAATTAAGTATGATTATTTGGTAAACAATCACATATTTCTTTTACAAGAAAAATATAAGGCTCCATTAAATAGTGAGTTGCCTTACTATATATATAATATGAATGCAATGCAAGAGTAATCTTCTCCTACCCAGCCCCAACATACCCAACAAATTACTTATATGTTATATCCCAGCAACTCATTGCACCCATCTGATCTCAGATCCTAATGTTGAGATGAAACAACATTTCCCCAAATTTCAAATCTCAACTCCCTGTCCCACAATAGACGAGGCCGGTGAGGTCTCACTTGTGTTTCAGAGCATCAAAAATCCATGGGACTGAGAGCCTGGGATACAAAATCAGTATCCATGGGATTCGACGAGGATCAGTATCTCGACAGTCATGCCGCCAACAACCGGCCTCCACTGATGACCACTACACACTTGATGATGGTCGTCCCGGGAACTGCAATGGTAAGATTCAGGCAGTCGTCGAACACGATTTGGGTTTATGGAATGTAGTTGTTGTATTGGCTGAGATTTTGTTGATTTGTGTTGGGAGTAAATCTCAACCCTTAGATTTATTTGATTTGTGTTGGGAGTAAATCTCAACCCTCAGATTACAGATTCAACGAATGAGATGTGTGCTAGGCATATAAGAATTTTACTGGGTATACACTTACTGGGTATAAGAAGATTTTTGTGCAATGTAGAGTACTCAAAACGAGCAAATATTAGTATCATATTGGGCTTCTATAACTTTGTTCTAATTTTTGTCGTCTGATTGACTTGGGCCGGATGAAATAGCATTCGAGAATAAATAGTCCATTAGCATTATTTTTATAAAACATGATTCTAATCCTTATGTTATATATTCATTAAGGATCTGTTTGCTTGACAGAAAAAGGTAGTGTTACGGAAGATTAACTTGCGATTGGACCGTAATACTCTGTTTACTACACATTAAGAAAACACTGGTAAAACTGGGTCACGGGATAGAATTACGGGTCACACACGTTTTTGAAATTAATTTGGGATCCAGACCCAAAAATCAATTCCATAAAAATGATGGAATTGATTCAATTGCATTATCTAATTTCATATTCTACTTCCATGTTCGCACAAATTACATTAAATTACTATCGAGAGTTAAATGTCTCCACAAACTAAATATTTAGGGGAAAATCAGAACTCAAGAACCCTAAAGACCGTTTTCAAGCAATCAAACTATCGTGAAACTAATTTGAAGATTGATGACTATATACGAGTCAATGCTCCTAAACTGAACGGATTACATGTGTTGATTGTTTGGATTAATGTGGAGTTATAAGATTATTTGTGTGATACATTGCATTGTGTATGTACTGAATTCTATACATTCGTGTGTATATTGGTGCAATACATTGCATCGTGCGATACAAAAAATAAACCTTCATAAAAGTAATTTCATCATATTTAGGAAAACACCAAGAGCTCAAATTCATTATATAGTGAATTGACAAAACTACATACTCATCTCCGAATTACCTACCTAGGTACACCTTTATACCAAGGGAGAAAACCAAACAGCTTATTCACTTCCCTAATTTCGAAAATAAAAAATAAGGTTGGGAGATGGGGCTCCAAATCTCTTTCACTAGAGGAAGACTTACAGGGTGTTTGCAAGTTTTTGTGCATATGTAGAAGTAGTTTTTTAGAAGGTATTCTGGAAAAAGGAATTTTCGTTAAAAAAAATTGAAAAGTATTTACAAAATGTCTTAAATTTAATATTTTAAATATTTACAAAAATATCACTGTCAAAAGCACTTTAAAAGTAACCTTAGAGATGCTTCTGACTTTTACTTTTTTTTACTTCTCCACCGCAAAAGCCAAAAGTCAAACAGCAAAAGCAAAATTCGCAAACGTCTAAACTTACTTTTCAACTGCAAAAAGCCAAAAACTGCTTTTTAATAGAGGTTGCAAACACCCACTTACTCTACTCAAATTTGTCCTCTTCGGCATCCCTGTATACCAAATTATCACAATGTCTCCAACTATTTCAGTTATAAAAACAATAGAATTTATCTTCTCCAAAAAAACAAAAATAATAGAATCTATCTTCTCCAACTTCTTTTGGGGGCAGACAGAAAATAAAACAAACTTCACCGAAAATCATGGAAGTCTCTATGCCTGCTCACACATGAGAGGGGTTCAGGACTAGTAGTATCCAAGATATGTGCAGTGCTGCTGAGATGAAACTTTGGTGGTTATTTAGACAAAAAAACTCTCTAGGCTAAATTTATGCATGGTAAATACTGTCAAGACATCCTGCCTGCTTTAGCCCCCGTCTCAAGAACACACTCACATGTAATGCAAAGAACCCACTCAGTAAGACAAACTATGAACCTATATATCACTTGGATGGTAGGCACTGGTGACTTTAGCTTTTGGTCAGACAAATGGGTAGATATTAAAACCCTCCAAGAACTTTGCTTGGTAACATATCCAGCTCTGTTGATTAAGCACACCTTGAATGAATTAGGATGACATTCACCTTGCCTTAGAGACCTTGTTCCTGCAAATATACTACATAATATAAAAAATTCTTATACATCAAGGTAGAGACATAAGTTGCTCGGAATCAGACATAGTAGGTCAATTCTCAATAAAATCAGCATGGAACCTAATCCGTCACAGGGTTTAGGTCTATTTGGCATCTCGCTATACCGTTGAAAATTAGTATTCATGCTTGGAGGATCATACACAATATAATAGGAGTAGATGATAAAATTCAAATTAAAGGAGTAAATTTATTATCAAAATGCTCTTGTTGTCTACGTAATCACCATACAAAAAGCATAGATCATTTACAAAAATGCTAAGTGTACTTAATTAAGTACAAAAATCCTAAAACCCTATAAAATTAAGTACATTGCACAAAACGATGTCGTTTTATACAATAAAATGTGTTTTCTAAAACAAAATGGCGTCGTTTTGTTTTATGTACTTAATTTTGTATAAAAAATTTAAGTACACGTAGCATTCCTCAATCATTTATTCTCCCAAGGGGAGCTCACATTATATATCTGGTTACATTATGAGATCATTTGTGGTGTGAATAACTCTGCAGGCACCCTCATACATAGATTAGAAATTTGGTTGCAAATGTATGGAAGCTCTACTTTTGGCTTGCTATGTAGAATAGTAGCATTAGTTATTTGTTGTCAACTATCGATATTTAGATGCTCCTGCAGATATTATTCCTTGGTCTTGTCGTTTGGTTTAGTTTTGCAAAAAGTTAACTCACAGGTGAAGGAGATTATGATGCACTCTGACAGTCTCAATCCAACAAACCCGAAAGAGAAAGCTTGTCTCCTCACTCTTGGCAACAACCTTCAGAGCAAGGCAGTCAAAATCCAAACTCAGTGCATATGGAAGCCACTGGCAGAGCTACATCTCAAGCTCAATGTTGCAACTTTGGAGAATACAAGCTCGCCCCATACTGGTGCAGGTGGTATCATCAGGGACCAACAAGGGAATTACATCCATGGATTCTGCATGATTGGTTTTACAAACATCAATGCAGCAACAACAAGTGCAATCTTGCAAGGCCTTCAGAGGATTATAGCCACAGGTAAAACTGACTTTGAAATTGAACTAGAATTTGCCAGATTGTTCGCAGGTTTTGCAGAACCAAAGAAAGGACCCTGGTGAGATCGAAGGGACATGTTGTCCATTTACACTTTCCTGCAAAGGCACAAACCACGAGTGATCCATCTCTGCAGCAAGCAAGAGAATGTAACTGCCAGGTCTCTAGCCCAAGCTGGATTGGTCATAGAAAACAACGACTTTTCAGACATTGCAGACCTACCACAGTCAACTCAACTTCACCTCAAAGGAGACAAAGATGCTCTCAAATATTCTACAAAGAATGCTATTTGCTGAAAGAGACCACAGACACTATCACCCAAAGAAGCAACAACTATGCGATTTCAGTCCACCAACCCTAGGCAGGTGGCCTCAAGTTTGCATATGGAATACAAATTTTACAATTATTAGGATTAGGAAAAGGCACATAGATAGGCACACATGGGTGGTAGGCACAAATACAATACCTGTATAAAGAAGCAAGTTGGGTGTCATACTCTTTCCTTTTACCAGATTTTTCTCTCTCCGGAGGTTTACTGAAAAAGATTTTCTGAAGGCAAAATGATTTACTCTCTCACTTAGATGGTTCACTAGGTAAGAGGTAACCACGTGTAAGTCTGAGACCTAGAAATCTAGGGCGTCAAAAGGGTATAAAGTCTATCTTTTTTCCTAGGTTTTTCAAATACACACTTAAGTGCACTCAGACCCAACAAAAGTGCAGATTCCACACAATCATCCACTTTAGATTTTAGTATCAAATTCCTAGATTTTAGGTTTGCTAGGGAAGTCAAAAACTCAGTTCATGTGCTCAAGCTTCTATTAATGGAATGAAATTTTTCCGGGGGTAAAAAAAGTATGTATTACTTGCATTTGACTCTTCCTTTCTGGCACAAACCAGACCAAAATGCATAAAAAAGATGTTATCCTTAGAACAAATATATATCAATATCTTCGTCCTTGAGAGCTGAAGTGGTGTTGTAGGGGTCAGCTCAGGTGCTTCCTCAATCTATTTCGGAGGGCTGGATAATTGGACATGAGGAGGGTTACTGGAACCCTCCTCAGATTATGGACATAGAGATTCCAATGGTTTTCCCTCAGTGGATGACATTATAGATAGTGGAGTGTGTTCATCACTTAACCTCATTTTGTTATATGCTTCGAAATGGCGTAAGGGTTGCAGAGGTTTGTGCAGACGAATAGACGTAAAACACGTTTAAGACGAAGCCAAAATGTACAAATACCGCGAACGATTGTGTGAGGATATATTAGTCACTTTACCTTTTCTTTGAAATTGGGTCACATTTTGTGGATGACTATTAAACATAGGATTGTGATTTTGGAGTTCAATCACATTCCAGTCCATTTAAAATTAAATTTGGATTACAGAAATGTCTCAAACTCTCTCCACTGCTCCGGAGCCACCGGAGCCACCGCCAGTGCTAGGCCCTTCCCATTCTCTAGCATACTCACAACCTTGGACGAGGGTAGCAAGGCGCCGAACAACAGAAGACAACCGGGGTACCAGGAAGCTCTCTCCGGTCATTGAGTGGATTCGAAAAAATTTAGAATCCATATATGTCTCCAACCTGCCTCCTGCCTGGTCGACTAGGGAAATTTGGAGCTCCTTCCAACAGCACACTCTACTAAGAGATGTCTACGCTTCTCCGAGAATGATTGTCGAAGGAAGAAGGTATGGCTTCATCCGCTACGTCAAAGGTACTAACATCAAGGAGTTGGTTGGAAAACTGAGGGGATCCAGAATAGGAACCAGCACCCTCTATGCTGCCATTGCACACAGACCAGGAGAAAAGCAGCGACCAGGCCTACTTAGCCAGCAACCAAATTGGAATCCTTGCGTGCAGAGCTCAGCACCAGCCACTACTTAAGAACCAGGTATCACATTCACTATTCGCCAAAGCCCGAGAACCTTACCTAGTTGGAGAGATGTTTGGTAGGATCTTCAACTCAATACATGGCCATAACCTCAATGGAGCAGATTCTAAGAGAACACTCCTGCTCAGATGCTACTGTCGTTAGACTGGAGGGAGGTGAACTGCTAATCCAATTAGCATCTCCAGAAGACAAGTTGCGCCTGCTCACTGATGAGGTAACTGCAACCTCACTGTTTCTCATCAACCTGCAACCCTGGAAACTCCTAAATGGAAGGCTGGTCAGGCCAGCTTGGGTGAGAATACAAGGTACTCCGCTCAACTGTTGGGATGAAATTTTTTTTGAGGAATTGGTATCACTTTGGGGGACGGTCGTTAAGGTAGATGAACCAACAAGAAATAGGACTGAGATGCGCTATGGAAGGGTGTTGCTGCTAACAACTTCAGAAGCTAGAATTCGCACCCGTGTGTTAGTGGACACTGGAGATGAGAAATTCGACATACTGCTTAAGGAGGAGGTCAAGGAAAATCCCTGGCAAAAGCAGAGGGTCCTGGAATCCATGAACTACCATACCAAATGGCCTGAGCTGCTACATAACAGGAAGCAAATGGGTCCAGTAAATACGGCTCAAACAAACACCCAGAATTCACAAGCAATGGACGAAGACACTGGCCCCACAAATCCAAAAGCTCATGAACAAGATAATCTGACTCAGATAGCAACGAACGATAGCAACAAACTTACCGGAAGTCGGCGTCAACGTCAACGCTAGTGACACCCAGCAGAATTCACCTCTCCGCTGCTCGGTCGACGGTCCATCTCTCTACTGCTCGGATTCCCAAGACGAATTCATGACCGAAATTAAATCGGGAGAAGTACAAGGTACACCGTCCAACTCCAAGCATGCGGAAGGAGTAAATGCGCACATCGTGACTTGCACCTCGCCCGCAACAAACGAATCGGCCGGCAGAACAGATTTATTGGTGGAGACTCCAATGGCAGTTGACGGGAGGGACTTTAATGAAGGGTTTCCTTCATCTTGCTCGGATGAAATTGAGAGTGTCACCACTGTACAGGATCCAGCCCAGGATACTATCGAACACGGGCTTCGGGCCTCAGAATATGTGGGACTTCGGGCTCCAGAAATTGGGCCTCGGGCTGCAGCAATAGGGGAGCTCCGGGCTGCAGAAACTGGGCTTCCAACAGGAACGGACACTTATGTGTTTACAACAGAAGGTACGAAAGTCAGTGTCTCTGACGACCGAAAGCAAGGCCCCCCAGCTAGACCAAACACAAGGCCCCCGGTAAAGCAATCTCCTTTTGTGTCCATTGATTCAAATGAGGGGTATCAAATTAAGAGGCTACGGAAAATAAAGGAAAAAGAAGTCCGCGATGCCAGAGCGGATAAACTGAAGCAGTAAAGGGTCCAATTGCAGATGCGTCAACTTCAGGAGGCCGAGAAGAAACGACTGGAGCTATTTGACGCAGAGCACTCAAATATAATAGTCGACCTAAGGACACCTGCTAAATGAAACACTACAAGCAAGCCCGAGATGAATTACTGAATTCGAATCTGTCTCACCTCGAAGGACTAGACCGTAACTTAGATGAATGAGAGTGAGACCCATAGAAATGGTGACGTGGGGCATGGCCCACGAAATACAGTGTACAATGTAATTTTACCGAAAAATATATAAAAAAAAACTTACTTACAAAAAAAACATTCCAGTCCATTTTTGAGAATGGTGAAAATAATTAGTTTCAATCCCAAATAAATATCGCAAATTATGGGCATGGGATTGATAGTAAATGGGTCCGAAATTAATTAAAAAATAATGAGTGCACAAAATGTGCTACAAGCCTAATGGGTTTGAGAACACCAAGAATTGTTGTATTATATTTTAAGCCTCACAGTACGCCCGTTCGATTTGCACATGTTAGATGGATTGTTGTTTTTATATAATATTAAATGTTTACTCATTTTTTAACAAGAAAAAATTTTAACAAAAATATTACCCCCTAAATTTTTAAAACATTTTAGCCCGCCCTAATTTTTATGGTTAGTTTAGACTACCTATAATTATTAGGATGACAAAAATTCCCGCTCGGGCACCTCGGCCTGCCCCGACAATTTATGTATCAACAAATTGACAAGTCAACCTCATATATTTATTGATTTGGGGAGATCAAATGACTATTATAGGGAAAGGTGGTGTAATACACATTTTGATTTAATTTATGAGTAAAATGTAATTTATCCCAATGATTTAGAGTCTTTACTTTTTTATTGTTTAAAAATTGATAATTTATCTCCTATGGTTTAAAAAAAAGTAAATTATCCCGTGTGTATTACACTTACGGATATTGGGAGTGCGCGAGAAAAAAATGATCAAAAAAAGACTGTTTTGCCCCTTAATTAGTTTATTGAATTTTATTTTTTTTATTATAAAATACTGAAAATTGAATTTTTTTTATATATTTTTTTGTCATAAATTTTTTTCTATTGTCAAACTATTACTTAATAATTCAAAAAATTGCAAATGAGGTTTAATTAATTTTTTGTTCTTTTGTTAATTCTCATATATATATATATATATAAAGAATCGAATATATATGTTAGCATCATATAAAATATAAATAAAATATAAATAATTATAATATTAATTGGTACGTGCTCACATGTGAAGGAACTAATTTGCTCTCTAATCAACGTAAATCACATGTAATCTACAAAATATGTAAAAAAAAATACAAAATAAGCAAGACATAATATAAATATTTTAAAATTATATGTAATAAATTAAAAAATAAATAAACACAACTCAAATACAATATACTATGTATACTTTAGCTAAAAATATTTTGAAATAGAATATTTTAAATATTTTATAAATATTTAATTCTGCAATGTTTTTTTAGATATAGCTATTTTAAAAATCTGTAAAAACATTACAAAAATTATATATTTATTTATTTTGACTGTTTACGGTTTTATTAATTTTGTAACGGAATTTTTCCAAATTTTTATGAAAATTCTCTGTTATTTTTTAAAAATATTTTTTTATTATTTTTATTGAATTTTAATTTTTTTCTATTGTTGCTTGGATTTTTAAAGTTTTTTTTATTATTTTTGTATATTTTTTCATGTTTTATGTTTTAATTTTAATTTTTTTCGTTTTTTAGATTTTATATTTTTGTTGTTTATATTAATTTAAAATAATAATGAATTATATTTAGGGATAAAAGAGTTTTTCAATTATTTTTATTTTTTTAATTAAGGGTATTTTTGTCATTTCATTATTAATTTTAATTAAAATAAGCTAAGGGGGCGCGTTGACTTCTTTTAAAACCACAGAGGATAAAGTGTCAATTTTTAAACCAAAAGGGGGTAAAGTGAATTTAGGAGATAGTGCGGTTTGGATTCTTCTATGCACCAGAGAGACACAGATAGTAGTATTAGTTGGCGGCTTATAATACGGTGTGAATGTCATATTCGACGGAACATATCCATCCTTCGGAGGAGCATGAGGGATCGGGACCTCAAGTACCACTTTATCAATTATAACCTTACGGTATTTGATTTTACCAGGAGCAAATGTCCCCGACATCTCTGCAGTTGGCTTCACATCAGCAGGCCGAGGGTCCACATTAGGCTTTGCATCCTCGGGCATCTCCTGAGTTTTCGCAACAGGATGCAATACATAGCAATCCTTCTGGAGGTGGCCCTTACGCAGGCAGTGCACACAATACGCAGAGAAGGTCTCATACACCACTTTCTGCCAGAACTCCAAGGATCCCATCTTGATCCATACACGGTGAACTGGAGGTTTTAATAAATTCACTTTGACACAAATTCTAGCTTCACTTGGTCTAGACATGGCTATAGTAGCCTGATCAAGCATAATTGGATTTCCCAAACAACTCACTATGTCAAACACCTTGTCTTTAGGGAATAGACACAACGGCAACTTAGGAAGCGAAATCCAAACCGGAGCTATATTAGGCTCAACATCACAACGAAAATAAGGAGTCCAACAAAATACACGCATCGGAAATTGGCCGAAATTACAGATCTCACGAAGCAATACACGATTCCTATCCTCAAAACATCCAAACTGCAATAACACGTGACTGTGATCCATCAAGCCAACAGAGAAATCCATTTTTAAATCGAAATTTCCAGCAATAACACGTCTAATTTCCTTCATAGCAGGGCGCCCGTGCGAGAACTTTCCAATGAGAGTATTTGAAAATAACTCACCAGTTTGTGCAACCTCTTCCTCAGAAAAAGTAACCGCCGGTGCTCCCTGCCAGATCCAGCTCGCACGAGAAAGTTTCCACGTCTCAGAGGACAATGAGTTCGCAAGTTTAGCAGCAAAAGTCCGATCAGGATCAATTGAAGGTGAACTCGCTCTCGAAGCCAATAACAGCACCGAAGCTGATCCATTCTCAAAAACAGGATCCGACGGCCGATCTTCCGCCATTCCCAGGCCGGCCATCAGGCTGCTACATTTACCGATCTACAGACCAGTAACAATCTCAAGAAATCGAAAGGCGGAAATCGAAAATCGAAAATCGGAAATCGAAGATCGAAAGTCGAAAATCGCACACAGCAGTGCATGAATTGCCAGAGCATTTTTTATCATCATTAATTGTGAATATATCTTTTGTTAATTCTCATGTGTATATATATATATATATGAAGAATCGAATATATATATTACCATCATATAAAATATAAATAAAATATGAATAATTATTCATATAAATAAAATATGAATAATTATAACATTATAAATATGAATAATTGTGAAAGATAGTTTTATTTCATCAGTGAAAATAAGATATATTTTTTGATCAATGCCTGTCGTACATATGACATCGAGTCCATGGCTGGGTGAATCGAATGATAAAGGCTACATTCTATCGTCTTATACATTTCTTCTACCAAAACATACTATAGACAGTAGCTTTGCACGAGGCCCAGGTCATAGTTACGAAAATTCAAACACTTACCTCATATGGAGTGGGGAGACTCTTCAGCTCCTGCAGGAAGTGTTGATTTTGCATCTCTCCTTCTTGAGCTCTTGATCAGTAGCACGATCGCCTATCTTCCGCGCCCATTTGCGGATCAGTGGGGACCGAATTTATTCTTCTTGAGTTGCATTGATTGCCCTCTTTTCCAAGCACCAATTATGTTGCAGTTGTGTAATCCTTCCACGGAGACATCTATCAGCGCCTCACCGTTATTTGGCCACCATCACAGAATATCACAAAACACGTATATCAGCAGAAATTTTGAACTTCGAAATGTAAGAATAGGGTATGTGTGGTTGAGTTGTATCAGAATACCTATGTCGGAGATGAGTGCTACGTAATGCAACATCATCTCCGTGTAATCATGGACTGCAATGTGACTCCGTTTGGGAATCTGACTCGCAGCCGAATATACTTTTTTTTTGAGTCTCCAGTTGAGGGATTTTCAGCTCTTGCTGGTGCCAATAACATTAGCTCCAGACTCAACATTTTTTCAGCAACTCCATCCGCTTACTACCTGCAAAATCATGTTTTTCTGCACATTGGACAGTTCAGTAGAGATTTTTTATGTCCCTCCTGTTGCTCCAACTGATATGCGCTGCGAACCACCGATGGAAGGAAGTATCCTGCATAAAAATTATGATCATGTTTTCCTCCCTGTCGAGTCCCTGTCTTGCTCAGATATCCTCCATGTCAGTAACACCATGCACAAGAAAATTTGAAAATGAGCAGAAGTGGCTGCCAAGGGACACATTGGAATAATGCATCAGAGTTTTGGCTGTGAATGTACCTCTGCCGGAGGTGAATGCTATAATTAATAGCAAACCACCCCCGTGCAATGGTTCCAGAATGGGAACCAGGCGAGCAGCCGAGGTAATCTATAATTTCCAATGTCTTAGCATCATCCCAGCATCTTGTGTCTGCACATTGATATATCTACAGCACCCTATGGTATCCACTTCACAACTCTCCAGCATCACCCTGCACAGATAAAAGATATGTAGCAGCAGAGGTAACTGTCCATCTGGTATGCTACTCGCCCTTGAGGGTGACTGGCTCGCAGTCGAGGTAACTCTTTTTGGTTCCCTTGCGTTAGATCATCAGCTGCGCCCCAGTAGTTCAGTTTGATATGCTTCCCTAGCCTTTGAGGGGAAGAAATACTCAGTATAGAAATTATGGTCACCATGTGTGTGGCCCCATTTTGCAAGGATCCTTATCAGCTTAGTGCTTTGGGATTTCCCAGGAGTGAAGTGAAAAGCGAATTCTGGATGTTCCTTCATAAGTTGGCAGATTTTGGAGTATGTATAGTATGATCTCCAGGTACAACCTTGTCTATCTGCCCCCATCCGAAATCGGATTGAAAGATTGATATTCACTTGCACCTCCTTTAACCCTCTGCTGATACACATACAAAGGCCAGCATATATTGCTTTTAACCGGGTATCCTCCGCATCCTTGGATTTGTAGGAGAAATTTGTGATAAAGGTGTCATCCTTATCCCTTATAACGCCCCCAAGTCCAACCATATTATCAGTGCAGGTCCTGTAGCAGGAGGTTTGTAGTTTTATTTTGCTTAGGGGTTGAATGCTTCATTTATTACTTTGTGGCTAAAGTTAAGTTGACAGGCCAGCTAACCCATATCATTTCAGACAAATCTCTCATGCATGCAAAAAACTTTCAAACTTACGGGGAGAAAGTCTAAAGGAGGTAATGCCCACTCTAATCTCTAAGGATGCGTTCCGTAGAAGGATACACATTATCCTTAATAATTCTACAATGTGTGACTACTTATGATTAATGATTAATCAACTCGTCCGCTAGATAAATAACTATACGGATTAAGTCGGATTGAGAAAATGTGAAATAAGTTAATCACTGTTCGGTATTCATGTTTGTAACGAGATAACATTGTCACATGTTTAAATTATTTGTGACTTTACATTAATGAGTCTTTTTTTTAATAACTCAAATCAGAGTAACTTTCATTGATTGCGATAGATGCCTGTTTGCTGATAAATGAGTGTTCGAAAAAATTTAGGAACTTCGGCTCATCCAGACTTCAGAATCCAGCTTACATAGTACATTCAGTACATAAGGTTTTTGAAAACAATGAAGCAGTACAACACCTTTGCAATATTGAGAAAACCTTGGCAGGTATCCTTGAAATCAAACTGTGCAAATTGTTGACCTCGAGCCCCTCAAAGATGTGGGGTATGAAAAATCCCTTGAGCCCCTCAAAAGCCATCCTCGAGCCTACAAAATGGAACAGAAGAGCCTCCAAGATAGAAATATGATATGAGTATTTAATACCATTTCTTCTATATATAGCACCAAACATCATTGTAAATAGAGTGTGAGAAAATAAAGAAGGAAAGAAAACAAACGGAAGAATTCTTCCTGTGGACGTAGGCATAGCCAAACCACGTAAATCTTGTGTTCTTGTGTGTGTTCATGAGTGCATAAATCAACACTGTCAAAACAATATGGTATCGGAG
>JAOYMZ010037469.1:0-15673 GCA_025802335.1 Pinguicula primuliflora | reverse complement strand
TGACGACGCTTTGGTGGATGATTCGAGAACCAAAGTCTTCGTAGATGGGATTGCATTGATTGATCAACAATTTCGTCGCATGAAAGTGGACGAAGGTTCATCTTCTCAAGCTGTACAAGAGGCTAATGGATGTAGTTGGTCTGAACCTTTGAAAGAGCCTATTCGACCTACGGCAAGGAGTTCTAGTAAAAGGCATAAGAGTGCAATGGAGAAGACGTTCAAGAAACCTCGGACTTGCCGTGGTTGTGGAACAAAAGGCCACGACATAAGGAAATGTACTAAAAACATTGATCCGTAAGCTTCTTAATACTTTCTATATTATAACTCATACGTTTTTATATGGGAATTATGCTAAAGAATTTTAGGTTGGAATGTAGGATTTCAACGTCAATTAGCCTGGACTGCGAAGATGATGATTTCGCACAAGCAACTGTCTGATTATTTTGTTCCATTCTTATGGTTTTGGCTACTGTCTCATTGTTTTGCTGCATTGTGATGGATTCTGAAGTTTTGATGTTTCGAAACCGAGCTCATTGAATGTTGAAGATGAATTATGTAGAACTTATGTTGAATGTTGATGGTTTTGGCTACTGTCTCATCTCATTGAATGTTGAAGATGGCCTTATGTCTCATTGTGATGGATTTTGATGTTTAATGTTTCGAAACTGAGCTGCGTTCTAATGGTTCTGCTGAATGTCTAATTTTATGTGAATGAATTATGTAGAACTTATGTTGTAGAACTTATGTTGAAGATGAAATTCTGATTTGTCCATTTCAAGAAGTTCTGTTTTATGTTGAAGTTGCAATTCTGATGTTTTTGGGTCAGTTTGGAAAAGTTTTCTGCAGATCTGATGTTGCCTTGCAATCCCATGTTTTTCTATAAAATGTTGTCTAGCTTCGCGCATATGTTTGCTGCTGATCAAAATGTTTTTGGTATCATTGAGACAGTTTACAACATTGGTAGCAAATTAATGAGACAGTTTATGGTTTTGGACACATTTTTTGGCTACTGATCAAAACGATTTTGGTATCATTGTTCGCGCATGTGTTTGCTCCAATTCTGATGTTTTCGGACAAGTTTTTGGATTTGATTCTGATGTTTTCGGACACATTTTTTTGGCTACTGATAAAAATATGTTTTTGGTATCATAATTCAATTCTGATGTTTTCGGACGAAAATTAAAAAAAAAAAGATTTTAATGCTCGCGGGTCGAAACCCACGACCCGAACCGCGGGTTTCGACCCGTGAGCGGTTACTTAAGTTGGTGTAATCGCGACCGTCCATGACAAATCGGACGGTCGCGATTACATTTCGGCTTATAAGAGGATTTTTCGGACTCATAGCATCGGCCTCAGAAAAAAACACGATATCCGACGGCTACTATAGCCATTCGGCATGGGAGGCCTTTCATTCGGGAGCAGGGTTTCGAGAGGAGAAAATTACTCTGTACAACTAGCATTTTACTAGTGTTTATAGTGATAGCATTTTCTTTTAGAATAATGCTACATGTCTTCCTCAAGGTTGGAAAGGGGGTCTAATTTTGATAATTTTTTTTTAAATTTTGATCATTTAAATATTATATTTTCATCTTTTCTCATTTTTATTACAATTGTATTTATCCGGCGAATTACTCATCATTTGTCAAAATAGACATCACCATAAAAATCAACATATCGTGTGTTTTGATATAAGATGTGGCTTGATATTATTTTGATGTAATTATTTTTTATTTTTAATATGAAGTTATAGTTTGTGTGATATTAGAGTTTAGTTTTGGCACCGAATGTGTCATAATTTTAATCACTATTTTTTATTAGAGTGTAGGATTTTTAGAGTTTAAGATTTAGGGTTTAGAGTTTATGGATTGTCATTTTCAAATAAAATTTAGCATTTAGGGTTTATAGAGTTTGAGTTTATTATTTAAGGTTTTAGTTTTTCGTCGGCGTAGCCGCCATAATATTATTTATAATTTATAAATAAAGTTTAGCATTTTGGATTAATAGAGTTTGGGTTCATCATTTAGGGTTTTAGTTTTTCGGCGGCGAAGCCGCTGTAATATTAATTGTCGTTAAATAAAGTTTAACATTTAAGGCTTTTAGAGTTTTGGGTTCATCATGCAGGGTTTTAATTTTTCGTCAGCAGAGCCGCCGTAATATTGATTGTCATTTTTAATAAAATATGTCGGAACCATATCAACTGATATCTCCAATTGAAGTACACAACGCGTTGATAATTATGGTAGCGTCCGTTTCGGTGAACGATAAGTGATTTTTCGAATAAAATTAATTTTAAAAATAGTAGGAAAAAGAATTAAAGTTGAAATTAATATATAATAAATTAAAGAAAAGGATAAAAAAAATAGAAGAAAACGATGACTCTCAACAAAAAAACATTTATTCATTCACGGAAGAAGAATTAGGTGAGGTAGCCAAAACGACAATATTTGTGAGAAATTATTAACAAAACTACATGCCTATTTTTTTTAACCCCAAAAAAAGAACCTTGCATATCATGTAATATACGTTACATCGTTTTTGTTACAGTTGTTTGGATCTAAGAGTCCTTATCGTCTAATTCGCTCTTTTATCCGGCTCCGGCTGTTAAGGTTTGGATGTTCCTTGTTCCTTGGGATCTCGATGCTGTATCTTCAGACAGCTCCTTGATGTGTTGCAGATCCCTCTCATCTTTAGGGATGGCAATTCAGCTCCTCTTCATATTCAAAAACGGTGCTCCTACATATTCCTATGTTCGTGGCCTACAAGAAAAAATGAACGTCTACCCTGCGATGCCCCTATGTTCTACAAATCCGGAGTAACATGAGAGTAACTCCAACCCGTCCGGGTTCCACTAAGTGAAGAGGGTAGATCGTCCCGCCTCCTTAAAACCTCTGTCGGCAAACCTCCGGGGTAAGAGGGAAATCCGAAAGAGGAAAAAGAGTACGGCACCCGACATGCCTCTTTTACAATAATATAGTGAGTGTGTGCCTCCTTGCCGTGTGTGCCTAGCTAGGTGCCTGTTCCTATTCCTAAGACGATGATATTGAATCGGGTCATACTATATAACTCTTCTTCCGTGTAGAAATTGTGGTCTCCAGTTTCGAAGCCCCACTTGGCAAGTTTGATAGCGGCTGTATTGCTTTTCTTTGGAACAACCAGTAGAGAAGCTTGCTCAAAATCTTCAAGTGCTTTCTTGATTTTGTGAACTGCTGGTTGATTTCTCCAGGGACACTCCTTACTGGATGTCAGGTAGGAGTATGTTTTGTTGATTTCAATTTCTACGTTGCACCAGTTCCCACTTTTGCAGAGTTGTATTGCAGAGAGAATGGCGTCTAGCATGGGTTCTGTGTGCAATTTTGAAACCGATGAGAAGCCTGCTTGCATTCTGCCATTGTGGTCCCAAATTATTCCACCCAAGCCAGTTCTTTCGTTTCCATTCTGGGAGAATATTGCAATTGTTAGCCTGAGAGCTCCTGCAGGAACTGGATGCCAAGCAGGAACATGAGTTCTGGCCTGAGTCAATGTTATTGCTTCTGGGAGAAGAAGATCCAACGCTGTAATGATCATTCTTTCTTCATGTGCAGATGGCATTTCCCAGTTTCCTGCTTTTGCAATTTGCTTCAATAAAGAGTTGATCTGATTCTCTGCTTGCTCATAGGAAACCTCTTCTTCCTGATACTTAGCTTTACACCTAGCAGTCCAGATCGTCCAACAGATTAGTATTGGGAGCGTTTTGCAGATTTTATCAATCATTTCCTGCTTTCGTGATGAATTCCAATGATCCAACCTGATTTCCAATGCCACGATAGAGACTGGTAAATTGCACCTGAGTTCGTACAATTCCCAGATATGCCTTGCAAGTTCACCATATGAGAATAAATGTTCTGTTGTTTCGATTCCAGGATTTAGCTGACAGCACGAACACTTAGAGGCAAAGCTTATTCCCATTTTTCTCAACCGTTCATCCACAGATATTGCATCTAGCAATGCTTGCCAGAGAAATATACTCATTTTGGTCGGAATATCCTTGCTCCATACATGTTTGAATTTCTTGCTCCGGTTCCCCTTGTGACGGATGGTGTTCCAAGCTGATTTAAAGGTGAAATTCCCAAATACAGTTGGAGTTCAAATTTGTTTGTCCTTGCCTCTGTAAATAGGAATGTCTTGGATACAGTCTTTAATCACGGTGGGGATATCAGAATCTTCTAGTTCCCATTTGTGCTCTTTGATCAATTCGTTCACAATATTTTGCCTTGTTGGGGAGGTCCAGGATAGAGGATCAGGTAGAATCCAGTTGTCCCATTGCACACTCACTTGTGAACCATCACCAATGAACTAGACCGTATGCTCTAACATTTTATCTTTGACTATGTTCATCCTTCTCCAAGTGTGTGAACTTTTTCCATCTGCCATAGCTGTGCGGTGATTATGTCCTTCGCCATATTTTTGAGCTATATACATAGCCCAGAGTGATTCTGCATTTCTGAATTGCCACCACAGCTTCATTGTTGCTGCAGTGCTAATATCTTTCATCCGTCTGATTCCCAGCCCGCCTTTCTCCATAGGCAAGCAAATGCACTTCCAAGCTATCCAGTGCCTTAGTTGAGTGCCCTCTTTACTCCCCCAGAAAAAGTCCGCAAATATAGTTTCGATCTTCTGTATTATCAATTCACTTGGAGCCAGCGCCATGAATTGATATATAGGGAGGCTGGTCAGTACATGCCTTATAAGTGTTATTCTGCCGCCCTTTGATAGATATTTGTTTGCCCAAGAGGTGATTCTGTTCTGGATTTTGAGCAGCATATCATTAAATAAGATGGATTTCTTCCTTCCTACATAAAGGGGAGTACCCAAGTAGATTTGTGGCAAGGAGCCATGTTTAAGTCCTGTCCATCTTTCAATACTGGAAATCTGCTCCTGAGTTGCCTTGTGTGAGATGAGGAAGCTACTTTTCTGAATATTCACTTTTTGTCCTGACATGAGTTCATATTCCTTGATTCTGGAGAAGACATCATGAGTTCATATTCCTTGATTCTGTAGGTTGATCAGTACATGCCTATGCAAATATGAATTATTTGTATGGACAAGTACCATCACTCCTTCCTTTACATAACTAGAGTATGAAGTTTATTTTTTTAACGGTGCTAAGCACCTACAAGCCAACTCCTGGCCGCCCCAAAGAAAACTTCTAGGATGATATATGTTCACCTTCTTGAAACCTTTTGCGAGCAAACCCCTGGTAGGAAAAATCCTTCGAAAGGAAAGAGTATGGTACAATATATCCACCTGTACATATAGCAAATATAATAGAAAAAGCAGTATGTCTGACGTTTGAGACTTTCCTAGAAGTAGTGGCACTCTACTTGTGAGTCCGGAGAAAAATCTTAGTGAGGTCTTGTTGAAGGAGGAGTGAAACATCATCCGACGATTGTGACATAATATGTTGGTTGAAAGTCAATCTGATCACCCCTCATTTGGCTAGGAAGTCAGCCACCCCATTAATATCTTACTTATCTAAGTTATATGAAGTGCAAAAAATAAAAACAACAAATAAAGTATAATAGTAACTCTATATTAAATATATTACTTATATGAAGTTCATTTCTTATCAATCTTTTAAAATAGGTATAAAGTATAATATAAAAAATAGGTATAAAGTATAATATAAAATATAAAGTTACTTTATACCTATTTTAAAAGATTGATAAGAAATGAACTTCATATAACTTAGATAAGTAAGATATTAATGGGAAAATGCCATTCATATGAATGACATTTTTATATTAGACTATTATAATATTAGACTATTATATATGTATTTTCTGGTTAGTATATGAATGACATTTTTGTCCCACACCGGTTGGGGAGAAGATTTCTCGCCAACCAGTGTCCTATAAATTAAGTTGGTAGTGGGGCAATTAAATTAAAAGAAATGTTTATAAAATTTATAAAAAATATTATTCGATTTATAAAATCAATAAAAGATATTATCTTGTTTATAAAATTAATAAAAAAAAATTTAATGAATTATTTTTTACAATATTTCAAAAAAAAATTAAAAAAAAACAGCCAATGGTTGAACGCCGCCTAGGCAGCCTGCCAACGCATTGTTGAACACTGACTGTGCATAATAGTTATTATGTAAAAGAGACCTTTAGCTTGGTTATCAAACGAAGACTAAACACTGTAATATCCCGAACATAATAGTTATTACTTTCCAAATCCCACACATATTTCTTGAGGTATAGCTTTGTTATTAGATAATGTTTCACTAATTGAAAATTGTTCAATAAAACATCGCATATTCAGTTAGATTGTAAAACAAGTTGCATTATGCATGAACTTCAACAATTTACTCTTGAATATCATCTTCATTTGTGAGATTCTTACTGCTACGTTCTGCATGAGTAGCATGAAAAAATGACATTTTTTCATAAATTCTATGAACATTTTTTCTTAAATTCAGCTGTCATTTTTCTTAAATTCAATGAATTTTTTTTAGAATTCAAATGTTTAAACTTTATGAAGATTCTCCAAATAGTTTGACGGAATATTCTAATATTTTCGAATGGTTCAAGTTACTGAGATTTAATTCAATGAACCAACCGATGACTGTCGCGATTAGTTACTTGCCGTCGTAGTCTGGTTACTCTCTTCTCCCTTGCTGCCATCGAAGAATCGGATTTAAGGTTATTTCCATTTTTTATAATTAGGGTTTACGTGCAATTGTGTATTTTGGATTATTTTTTACCAATCTGCGGTGTAATTGATGCTGTTATACTGTTTTGTTGGTGTTATTGAGATTCTGAATCGATTATGTTCTCAATTTTGTATACAAGTTTCAATATAGAACTTGGATTATGCTGTGTTATTGAGATTTTTTTGAATGTTCTATTGTAGTGAGTTTAAGACATCAACCATGACTTTCTGTTCATGCTCCACATGTAGGGGTGTCCATGTTTTCCCGCCGGTATCGATAAAACCGGTGTCGATCGGGTTGAAGAGAAATTTTTTCAAGGAAGCCAGATGCAAGCCTTCAAGAACAGAATAAAGGGAAACTGAAAATGAAAAAAAAAATCCCCTTCTGAAGAACTGAAGAGAAAGAGGGCAAGCATCCACATTTTATGAAGTAAAAACAGACGTGGTGCAAATCCAGCAGTTCATATTCAACCCAACCACAAGTCTACAAAAGTTGAGCACCTCACAGTGAAGAAAAAGTTCCTGATATTTCAAGGTAACAGTTTGAGGTTTAGAGAATAAAAGGGTTGAGGGTATGGATTTCTTATATCTTTCACCCAAGTTAGGATCTAGAATTCTATCCACGTACATGTAGACCAAAGACGAGAGGCCATCATGATCTTTCCAACTCCATCAACGAGAGGAGCCCTCATCCAAACACTAACCCGGAAAAAGATTGAGAGTGATGGAGTTGAGGCTTGGACTAAGGTCAATTCAATATTCATGCACTAAGTCTGTGGATTGATGGTAAAGAGCTCAACTCATCCCTAACGAAGCGTCAAGTAGGCAAAAAAGGACACAGTAGCTAATGTTAGGGACACGAAAACAGTGGAAATGTGCTGATATACCCACCATTCTGCTGGTTTAGTTGCTGCTTGTGAGCCCACTCTTATGATTCATTACTTGTCCAATTATTCCTTCATATATCAGATACATTTATACCTTGCACCTTATCTCTTGATTGTGATTCTTACTTTCCGGTGCAGTGGTATCTAGCTTTCATGAAATTAACCTCTGAGTGTTGATTTATTTTTATGCTTGAGGACAAGCATGGTTCAAGTGTGGGGTGGTTGATAAGCCTCAATTTGATGTTACTCTAGTAGCATTTATGCATGCATTTCTTTATAAATTTTGGCTTATATCATTGATTAATCCGTGATTAGAGCTTAATTTCATGTTTTCTTGATCTATACAGATATTGAGGCCAAAATGTGCAAAACTACAGAATCTGGAGCAAAACTGATGCATTCGGGTTCAAAGCTGTCAAAGGAACTGAACCAAGGCTAAAAGGCTCAAGTTGCAACCTTTCAAGGGACCAAACCATGTCTAAACCGTGACCAAGGAAGGCTAGGGCCAAAATACACACAAGACTTCTCCAAAGAATTCAAGGAGGGGACCATTTGACGATTCTAGCAACGCCCAAAAGTTTGTAGAAAAGTGTCTTATCAAATCTGGTAAGGACTAGGAATGGACTGATCAGCCCTTGCAACCAACCTATCCCACACATGGCTGGAGGGATTAATATGGAATTTGGCATGGAGCTAGTTCAAGAACTTATCTACATATTTCATAAAGGAACCAATCCATGATTCAGCCGCCATACGGAGATATAACAGAATATACACATTTTGGTATAATGGACCAGTCCAGTTACTGATATGCCCTTCCTACGTGCATAACTTCCAAACGGTTGCAAGGATGGATCTTCCCTTCAACCACAATATACCTGGGCCATTCTACTTCAAGTCATCTTCAGGGGTTAACCACGTTTGAGGCCATTTGGAGAAGTATCTGATTGCTTGTGCACGAGTATTATAACTGAGCTCTCCGTTAGAGGGTTCATTATATGGCATCACAAATAAACTCAGGCAAGCCCTTGGGGTAAGACTCCCCTAGTTTAGCTTGTCACACTAAGAACAGTCCAGCTGATCTAGAGTTTGGGGGTTATAGCCCGAGCTTGTGCACCAAAGTGTTGCAGGGTGAGGCTCATAAGGCAAAATTCCTGCTCATCTTTGGGTAGACCAGTCTGCATGCCGCTAGGAAGTGGATCTGATATGGGTTCTGTGAGGAAAAACGTTGAAAACAAGGTTTAGATGCATTGAGGCCAGGGACTGCATCTAGAGGGGTAGAAATTGTTGCCTCAAGTAACTCTCTCGTTTGATCATTTGTGAGGATTTCAAACTTCTGATTTTGGACTTTTTAGTGACAGCAACAGTTAATTTCAATAGTTTAGTTTGAATCATTTAAGAGCCATGCAATCAACCAAGATGTTATTCAGCTTCATTGAGCTCATTTAGCTAACTAGAACATGTATGACACCTACTCTCTATGGGAAAGACCCTTGCCCTTGCATTGTATTATAACTTGACAATGTGTACTTGCATACACATCAAGGAGTGACCTGGGCAATGGATAATGATGGTATTGAATGTTGCTCAAACTTCATCCTCAATTCTGATTTCTATAATTTATAATATTTGTATCTTTATAGTTGGGACTTTAGGCCCCAATTCGCGCTCTGTCGAGGTTATTTCTTGCTGTCTCAAGGCTGGAATGTCAGGTGATTTTGTAACTCATTTACCACTAAATCAAACCAAACCAAACAGACCCAGTAAATCCCGCCCTCAAACAGGGTCCGGGGAGAATAGGATGTACGCAATCATACTCCCACCGCTTAACAGGATGGGAAGATTGTTTTCGTGGAGACCCCAAACTCAAAAAATAAAATAAAAAAATAAAAAATAAAAAAATAAAAATAATAAAGGAGAAGCAAATATAACTAAAATAACTATTTACCCAACCATGTATTACATACATATCGACAAAATAAATACCTACACAAATAACGAACAAACTAAATAACCACATTTTATACGCTTTAATGATGAAATACAATTAGAAACAACCTATCCACTAGTATGTCTCACTTATTCCTATTAGTCTAGATATCAATAAGCAAATAATTACTCCATATAGTATTATGTTTATTTAATCGTAATATGACGTCTCCAACTCGTCCTATTAGAGGTCATGTCGTCGAAGAGGTTTAATCCTAAAAGATCTAACCGAATCTGCTCATCTCAAGTCCTCTTAGGTCTCTCCCGTCCTTGTCACCCTTTGACTTGTAATCCTTCGACTCTCCTCACTGACTCGTCCAAACTCCTCCTGCGTACATGTTCAAACAATCGTAACCTTCCCTCCCTCATTTTGGCACTTATAGATGCGACACCTAGTGTATCTCTAAAGATCCCATTTGGAATCTTATCTAATCTCGTGCAACCACACATCCACCTTAACATCCACATCTCCGCCACTTCAATACTCGTTTACCACTAGAATTATGCATTCTCTGTTGTGATGTTGTCTGACCTGTTGTTGGTTTGTTGGTAATTATGTATTGCTAGTGCAGTTTGTAAAATTTTGGCTGGCTGGCTCCTGTTCGGTTTATAAACCTGTTCGTAATCTCTATTTCAAAATCTGTAAACTCTGTAAGATCAATGCAAGAGTACAGAAGCAGGTAAAACGGACCAAACGGGTTAAACGGGCGAAATAGGTCAAACGGATTAAAATGAGTAACAATTGTTTATGGGTGAAACGGATAAAACGGTTAAATTAATTTTTTAAATAAAGTCTGTTTCCGCCCGTTTAAAATGGATGGTTACGTTTTTCAAAAAAACAGGCAGGCTTGAGCCCACCCGTTTTCTAAAACGATTCGGTCTGGGTTACGGTCACCCGGAACGTTTTCGAAAATGGGCGAGTGGGTTTTAGCACGCCCGCCCGGATGCCTCCCTCTAAATGGGGGTCATACTTAGAGTTGTAAGCGAACAGAGTAATTCGCGAACAAGCTCGAGTTCGGCTCGTTAAAAGCTTGTTCGTTCGGTTCAAAAAATTCAATTCATCACTTTCTCTTCAAAGTTCAAACAAAAGAATTGAGCTCATTCAACCAGAATCTTCACTCATGAGACGTCACTTTCTCCTCCAGTTCGGCGACGATTTCGGCAACGATGTTCTCTTCATCTTCCTTCGACAATCTTCTCCATTCGACCTGAATCTTCACTCATTCTCATTTCTAAGGTATTTTTCAATTATTGGGGATTTTTGATTTCGTTACTTCTGTTTCAAATTGACCCTAATGGGGATTAATTGAACTCGTTTATGATGTCAATTTCAAGAAATTGAACTCATTTCAGCACAAATTTGGAATATAGGGTTTCGTATTTTATGGTGCATATTTTGGAAATTTTCGAATTTTTATGGTGCATATTTTGGAAATTTTCGAATTTTTATGGTGCATTATATGCGTGTTATCTATTTGCTTTACTTCAAATCGAAAAAGGATTTCTTTACTTCAAATCGAAAAAGGATTTCTTTACTTCAAATCGAAAAAGGATATGCAGAAAGCTAAGCTATTGACCAATTTAAATAAAAAGTTGGAATTTTCTTGAATAGGATGGAAGTTAGTTGCATTCTATTAAAATCTCATAATAAGAATTTAAAAGTCTAATTTAATGGGACACACATACACATTTTTGACACTATTAATTGACATTATGATGTAACAACAATCGCAACCACAAATTATATTATTTATCTTTTTATATTTTCTTTTAATTGTAGTTGTGATGGTTAACATATCACAATATCAATATATGATGTCAAAGAATTGTGTACAAATAGTATTTTTTAATTTAATAACAGGAGTTGAGAATTGTGTTAGGGTTGCATGTATTATTGTTATTACATGGTATGGCTGTGATGGTCTATCATCGAGAATTCAATAGATGAAAAATATATTTGAATTAGACCATAATTTCATATTTCAAAATTTACTCATGCTGCTCCACAATTTTGCAGTATGGATAAAATATGGTAGGAGGAGTTGAGGGTTAATCCATATTCTTACTCTAAGCACACCAATTGATCCTCGCGATAAATCTAGACAACTTACCAGACTGATTCCCGTTCACCACACACATACACGATTGAGTAAAATCAAGGAGAGAAAGACCCACATAACAGATAAATAACACAGAATAACTGCAGATCAGACAAATAGGTAACGCTATCCCGCATAAGCGACACGACATTGAGGTGTGGCCGGAAACATACTCGTCCCGTCGGCCGCCGATCACACTACACAGCACATAGTGCTGCGAGCACCACCGACTGTGCCTCACCCTCGCTGCTGTGTTCACATTCCGACTTACACAACCTACCGTGAGATATCGCAATTCAGATCTAATTCTCGTGTCCGCAGTCCATTTTCCCCTAACCCTAACTGAGATACCTTTGCTTTATACTCGTACTCTCGCCCCGTTTTACCCCCCGCATCCGTATGGAGGTGACGACTTCTGCCACATCCTCGTGCCGGTGTGAGATAGTGATCTTTGGGTCGTGTGGCTGCCCGGTCTCCAGTCTGGCCAATTTCATCAGCCCAACGATCCACTAATTCAACCTATCTCAATTCAAATTGAGACATATGGGGCAGCCCACGCTTCATGGGCCCCCTTTTTCGTCCCGAACATCAACCATGCGATTCGTATTTAAATAACCCAGATAAATTACTTAAATTAGCACCAAATAATAGCTTAATTGAATTCTAGAATTTTGCATACCTTACATTCTCCCCCTAATAAAGAATTTCGTCCTCAAAACTCACCGCCTCCATGGTCTCGAATAGATATGGATACGCCCCCTCATAGTGTCATTTGCCTCCCAAGTGGCTTCCGTTTTGGTTTGATTGCTCCACTGTACTTTTACATAAGAGACCTATCGATTCCAGAGTTGTACTGTCTTGTGATCCACAATCCTTCTTGGTTCCTCCTCTCGACTCAGTTCATCAGTTATAGGGACTTGTTCGCTATCTAACACGTGGTTGGGATCCCCCACATAACGATGAAGCTGTGATACGTGGAAGACATTGTGCACCCTCGACAAATGAGGTGGCAGGACCAGTTGATAAGATACCTTTCTGACCCTTCCCAATATCTAATAAGGTCCTATGTACCTCGGACTCAGTTTACCACCTTTTCCAAACCTTATCACACCCTTGGTTGGAAAAACCTTCAAGTACGCCTTCTCTCCCACCGTCAGCGTCAACGGGTGACGTCTCAGGTCTGCCCAACTCTTCTGTCCATCCCGAGCCTTCTTCAAATGCTTCCGAATGATAGTAATCTTTTCTTTAGCTGGTTGCACTAACTCCAGGTCTAAAATGTATTTCTCGCCCACTTTCTCCCAATATAAAAGCAATCGGCAGCGTCGTCCATAAAGAGCCTCATACGGTGCCATGCCCAAGCTGCTATGGTAACCATTGTTATATGCGAACTCGACTAAGGGAAGACTCTTCTTATATTGCTCATTAAAGTCCATCAAACATGCCCTTAACAAATCTTCCAACGTCTGTATGGTGCGTTCGGACTGTCCGTCCGTCTGCGGGTGGTAAGAAGTGCTAAGCTGCAGTTCTGTACCCAAACACTATTATAGGCTACTCTAAAATTTTGAGACACACCGTGGGTCCCGGTCGGATATGATACTCAGGGGTATGCCATGAAACTTCACAATATTCCCGACGTACAACTCAACCATCTGAGGCACCGGGTCTGTGAGAGTCATGGGTAGAAAATGGGCATACTTGGTAAGCTGATCAACGATCGCCCAAATGGTATCATGTTTGTCTCGTGGTGCCACTGGCAACCTTGAGACCAAATCCATGGCAACGTGTTCTCATTTCCTCATCGGTATTTCCAACGATTGAAGTTCTCCTCCCTAGCATCTGATGCTTCGCTTTCGCCTGTTGGCAGATCATGCACCTGGCCACAAAGTCAACAACATCTCACCTCAGATTCGGCCACCAATACATCCTTTTCATGTCCTAATACATCTTAGTAAGTAGTAAAAATTGAGGGTGTACGTGCGCATAATATCTTTACATGAAAACTTATGAAACATATACGATAAAATTAGACCTACCACGTAGACATGTTCATCTCAACTTCAACTACAAGCATGCTGCCAAACTCTAAAAACAATAATCCGCACATAATCACATTTTGCTCAACCGTCATCACATAACATAACCACATTTTCACATATTCTCATCCCTTACCAAAGAAGTAGGGAATAATCATCATGACATTACCCTCCCAACAATGAACATTATAACAAGTTATAATACACGAGTTCAACCAAATGACAGCATTCTGTAAACCAGATAAAACTCTCTCCTACATTTCCTGGCTCTGCTGGATCAACACAAACACAAACAGGGCCAACTCTCTGCTTTCTCGCAGAGACAGTCACCCATGTGTTAGGCCCCAGTACTCACTACCCGCACCAGTTTCATCCCATCATCCTGCAAGGTTCACACTCTCAAGTCTCCACCCCTGCAACCACTTACGTTTTTGGTCTGTAATCTGTGACCAAACCAAGATACAAGATTCGGCCCTCATTATCGTACTCCGTTTACCACTCATCACTGTCAGATTCTGACATCTCTATACTCACTTTGTAGCTGCCAACTCCGACACTCTCGCAGTCGAATTCTCACGAGATCAGGATTCCCACAATGCTCTGCTCGTCTCCCTTTTCTCTTTGCGCGGTTTGCTGCTCGTCGTCCAATATCTGCACTGCTCACGGCGTCTCGCAAATCACTCAACCACTCTACTACTCGTTGGCCTCTCCTTGCGCCGCTCATGGCATCTCACCCATTTCACTCAATCGCTTTGCTACTCGTCGGCCACTTCCTACGCCGCTCGTGGCATTTCGCCCGTTCTGTAATCTCTCACTCACTCCGCACCTCACGCTCATCGCTCTACTTCTCATTCTTTGGCACTCTGATTTCTGCTCTTCTCACTATGTTTCACGATGTTCTGCTTAAATCCCTTCCTTAATACACCATCGCGTTAACCACCGTTCAACCGACAACCCGCTGCATACTGTCGTCCTCCATCATCCCGGACACCAGGGATTCGCACTCAATTCCCTGAGCACCGTTCTTACTCTTAGCACACCAATTCATCCCCGCGATAAATCAAGACAACTTACCAGACCGATTCCCTTTAACCACACACATACACGATCGAGTAAAATCAAGGAGAGAAAGATCCACATAGCAGATAAATAATACCGAATACTGCAGATCAAACAAATAGGTACGGTGCATAATTCATTTCGAATGCTATCCCACATAAGCGACATGGCCTTGAGGTGTGACCGAAAACAAGCATCTCTACTCGTCCCCGTCGGCCATCGATCACACTGCGCAGCACACGGTGCTGCGAGCACCACCGACTATGCCTCACCCTCGCCGCCACGTCCACATTTCGACTTACACCAACCTACCGTGAGATATCGCGATTCAGATCTGTTTCTCGTGTCCACAATCCCTTTTCCCCTAACCCTAACCGAGATATCTTTGCTTTATACTCGCACTCCTCGCCCAATTTTACCCCTCGCATCCGTACAGAGGTGACGACTTCCACCACATCCTCGTGTTGGTGTGAACCAGTGATATTTGGGCAGTGTGGCTGCCCGATCTCAAGTTTAGGCCAATTTCATCAGCCCAGCGATCCACTAATTCAACCTATCTCAATTCATATTGAGACATATGGGGCGACCCACGCTTCATGGGCCCCCTTTTTTGGCCCGAACATCAACTATGCGATTCATATTTAAATAACTCAGACAAATTACTTAAATTAGCACCAAATAATGGCTTGATTAAATTTTGGAATTTGCATAGCTTACAATTTTACTACATGCAAAAGCCAAACAAGGAAGTTGAAAAATGAATTCAAGGGCCTGAGTAGAATTAGTATCACAACTGACCTGTGGAAATCTGGACAAAAATTCAATACATGGTTGTGACTGGGCATTATGTCGATATTGAGTCTTCGGATTTGAAGAAATGTGTGCTGAACTTTTGCAATGTCCCCCTCCC
>JAOYMZ010037468.1:0-31964 GCA_025802335.1 Pinguicula primuliflora | reverse complement strand
AATTCATCCCTACATGTAGTTTAATTAAGAATTTTACAAGTTTAGTCTATCATTTAAATGTCATTAAGAATTTTGTACGTTAAATAACTAATCTTTTATTTTTGTAGGGATGAATTAGGGACAAAGTGTTGGGACATGTAGCATTGTTCCATTGAAAATCATTGTTGAGCTCCAGTCTTTCAAAGGTTGGTGTCAGACAATACAATACTAATCTTCCGAATAGCAATGCCTTTAAGAAACCATAAATATGGTAATTAGGAATCAACCATTCTCCAAAAACCAGTGCAAGGAGAACCAATATTTATTAATACAAGTATTAATTCTAAAATATATATTACTATATTTATAATATATGTAATTGGTGGAGGTTTCGTTGACTATACATAAAATTAAACGCTCATACATAATTTTGACAACTGACACTACTTGTTATCAAAATTAACTATGCCGATATAGAGTTCGTATATACGAGACTAAAAGCCCCATGCACACTATACTCAGCATGCACGTGATCCTCACTCACCCTGTCAATCGCAATCAGTATGAATTGAACATGATCGAACTGATGTCGTACTCGTCTTACGTGAAGGAACCCCGTCTCTCTCATACAAAACATCAGCACGTCATAGTTCCACAAGCGTTGATTAGCATAATTGACTGTAGACATCTCTAACTCCTCTGTAAGGGGTAGACTCAAACTGGTAGTACATACCGTCATTAAATATATACAATGAATTTACAGTATTATAAAAACTAATTAAATATAAATACCCACCTGATGTGGGCGAATCACATACAACTGCATCTGAATACTCCTGAATATATGAGACTAGTATCGATGCTCAGCATCCTCTTTAGTCATTTGTTCTTAAATACTTCAGAAAAAGTCACGTTTTTTCTGGTGTCGTGGCTCTCGAGCCGAGTGGCCTGAACGCGTGGGATAGTAACTGATAGCCTCGAATAACCCCATAACTAAATAAGACGAGAGATGGTCCCCTATCTCCATTGCAACATGTATATTCACACTGCACATGTACCGCTGTAGACAATATAAAACGACAGTCCCCCAACTATAAGTGTGAACCCACCCTGAATGCTTGATGAATCGCAGATTTCTCAAATGAATTTTATTATGAGAATGATAAGCTTACTTAATTTTCCTGGCCGAAACACGTATATATATTTTAGTAGTGGTATATATATTTAGGCTGTGTTTAGCAAATTTGGCTGAGAAGGTAATTGATAACTGATAAAATGACCTGATAAGGTAACTTATTTGATTAGACTTGTTTCGCAAATTTACTTGATAAGATGACTGATTTTCATAAATATTTTACTAAAGAACATTATTTTATATTGTTATTGTATTTTTTAATATTATTCTATATCACAATTATTATTAAATAATTTTTTATAATTTTAATAATTCTAATTTATTATTTAAATAAATAGTTTTTATTTTAAATATTAACAATACAGTTTAGAACAATGAAAATAATATATTCATGGTAGAGATATGTAGGTATATAAAGTCAATGTTAAAATTGGAATGAAAGACTTATAAGTCACCTTATTATTTAATCAGACCGAAAAGATGTCTTTTCAATTCAATTACCTTATAAAGCAGAAGGTGGACATTCACGTAGCAGACTTATTTTATCAAATTGACTTATAAGGCAGAATTGACTGATAAGGTGACTTATAAGGCGACGCTAAACACAGCCTAAATACTGAAGAGGAGCTGTTGAGGGAGATTGTGGAAGAGGATCGAGTTACACTGTTCCATAAGATCATGAAGAATGAGAAGGCTTCGAATGTTATCAGAGGAAAAGAGATGATGAAGAATATTATTAATGCAAGTTGAAACTGGAAAGTGAATCAAAAAAATGTCACTAATTATGGTATCGTTGCATGTATTTATCGATCATTCGATGAATTGAATCTGGACTAATATTTTTGGGGGGTGTATGATATGCTTTCTTGATCCCGCGTCATGCCAACACTTAAGTGCAAGCTCGGACTCCATACAGGTGTTGACTGTGCAATTGGGTCCACCTAGTCCGGTACTGGACCTTCTTGTTGTCGCTCTATAAACGCTATGTAATGGTACGCAGCTTCTCGCCAATAAATAATATTTATTTAATATTATATAAATAAATTAATTTTACCATCATAGCGAATGAATACTCCGCTCTTCGGAATTGACAAATAAGGGAATGTAGTATGGCCGTCGATGCAGTAGAAACTATCATGTATATGCAGGCTCCATCTGCCCAACACATCCGCCAGAGTTGGGTCTCCACTAACATGGTGCAATCGGTCGTTCCACATCTGGATGTATAGTCTGTCGAGAGCACCCCGAACAACAGCACTACCCGTCCCTTTAGGGGTGCCCAAATTACTCGCTGGTACCAGGTTACCCGGAACCGAGTATCGATTCCGGTTCCAGACAGTTTTTTTTACTACCTGAAGATTTCAGGTCCAGGTCCGGTTATGGGAGTTTAGGGTTCAGGTACCCGAATCCAGACCCAAAAAAATATGACTGTATTTCGAGTAAAATAATTTTTTTAAAATTTATTGTATAGATTTTTAATTTTTAAAAACTGGAGAATTTAATTTTTTTTTTAACTCGAGAGTTAAGATTTTATTCTCAAAAGTTAAAATTAACTCGAGAGTTAAAATTTTACTCTCAAATGTTAATTTTTTTTAACTGAGTTAAGTTTACTCTCAAGTTCAATTTTTTTTTTGGAACTCTTCACTCTCGAGTTAAGAACAATTGCTAGGAAAAGGTGGAGCTCTCATGCCAAAAGTCCCACACCGGTAGAGTTCACCTTTTCCTCTACAAATATAGGATTTGTCTTCCTATTTTTTTGATGCACACAATAATTGTTTATTATATTATTTTATGGGTTTGGGGTTTTAAACGCCCGAGTTATAAAAAATTAGATAAATTAAAAAAAAGGTGAAACTTCACTAAAAAATGGGTACTACCCGGTATCTATCTGCCGAGTTCGGGTATTGGGTACCCGAGTCCGGGTAGCAAAAATTATTATCCGATATTTCGGGTTCGGGTAGGGCACTACCCTGACCCGAAATCCAGTTTGGCACCCCTGCGTCCCATGTGTCTCACCTCTCTGACCTTGTCAACAGTCCCAGGAATCAACTGAGCCTATTCAAATTAATGTCGAACACGATGGTCATGCACAAACTCGACGATCCTCAATAAAAAATCGGACCGTCGTATTCACACAATAACTGATTGGCAGTGCAAACCAGAAAATTCTCCAACGCACTGTACATAGTGGGCACAAACTACACGTAAAACGCGTGTGAAATAATATATGAAGTATCAGCAATATAATTGTAATTGGATATGAAAATATAAAAATACTAACCTGATCGGCATGAACACCGTCCAATAACATCTGGATCGTCCTAATCACATGGATCCCCTGGTTAATGTTCAACATCTTCTTGACTCATTTGGTCTCGTAGACTTCAGATTCGGATTTTCTCCGAATGTAGTGGCTACCAGTGGTGTAGGTTGAGGGTGTAAGGTGATAGAGGCAGTCTCGAATAACTCCATGTCTGAATCAGACGCATCGCTCCACTCATCTAACGTGCATCATGCTTATGCACCCTACACATGTAATGATGGAGTTTACATAGCACGGTGATCCCCCAACTATAATCTCTTACACGATCCAAGTCCTGGATGAAGCGGAAGTACCTCATATGAATTTTATTACATGATTTATCCGCTAATTAAATACCACCTGCTATAAATGCTAGCACACTGCGGGTATAGCATCGCACATCATCCTCGCTAGTTTTATCAGTGATATTCCAACCCTCAAGGTACCCTCCAAGAAAGGATACCCTCAATTCGGACTCAAAAGTAGTCCTCATCACCAAAGTCCATGTTAAGGAACGGTCGACAATACTCTCTATACTCGATCCGCGTAATCAGAAGTAAGAGGGATACCATCAATAGAAATCCTCCAAATCATCGAAGCATCCTGGATAATGATCGATCACTCTACAAATGGCAACCAGAACGTGTGGGTGGCCGTATGCCACCTCTCAACCAACACAGTAATAAAGTGATGATCCTCCATGATATCTGAGATAAGCTCCCTACATTCCAGCACGAATATGTATTATTTTACATGCGGGTGCAACTTTAGGTGACACATCCATAATATTATACTGTTTCTTCTCCATTGTGTGATCAATCTCCACTTTCCCCTCCAACATTTTCTTATTACGATAGTGACTCAAATCTCATAACACATCCTTCGACTCCAGACAATATAAATCTTGACACTCGCTCTGCTGGAAACTCATGCTATTATCCAGGATATACCAATAATTCAATAAATAATTGTAATTTTTTTAAATAATACCAAAACAATTCTATGAAATTCTAAGCGACAAAATATTTCTAAACAATTCTAAAAGAATGCAAAACAATTCTTAACAATTTAAAATAATTCTAAACAATTCTTAACAATTCAAAATTAATTCTAAACAATAACAAAACATTTCTAAATAATTCTTAACATTTTTAAAATAATTCTATACAATTCCCAAATATTTCTAAGCAAGTTTTAATAATTTCAAAATAATTCTAAATAATTAAAAACAATTCATAACAATTCAAAACATTTCTAAACGATCTTAAATAATTTCAAAATAATCAAAACAATTCTAAACAATTTTTAACCATTTCAAAATAATTCAAAATAATTTAAACAGTTACAGAACAATTCTTAATCATTCATAATAATTCTAAACGCTTCCAAAATAATTCTTTATAATTTCAAAACAATTCTAAATAATTCAAATCAATTACAAAATAATTCTTAACAATTCAAAATTAATTCAATGCAATTCTAAACAATTTCAAAAAAAATTAATAACAAATCAGAAAAAACTCTAAACAATTCCAAAAACACAGAGGGCTTCATATGGTTAGTATTTGGATGGTCTGCATTCCTTTTGTGCGCACAATTTTTGCGTGGCATGATTCGTTTTCGAAATTGATCGCATAATTGAAAAGCTTATACATTGGACATGAAAATCCTCATTTTCCGACATGATTCCAACGACTTTATCATCGTTTAATTTAGTTTCATATTTTTTCATTGGGTTAAGTAGTCCAAAATAGGGTTTTAAAAATTTCCGACCGAACCATATTTGAATATGAAGGTTTTCATCTCCAATGTATAAGCTTTCCAATTATGCGATCAATTTCGAAAATGGATAGTCACGCAAAAATTATCCTCCCGAAGGGAATATTGCCTCCCCGAAGACTGACCATATGAAGCGCTCCCTCCAAAAACAATCATAAATATATCTATAACCATATATAACAATTGTGATTGAGTTTGCAAAAATGATGCGAACTGATAAAGTATGTTGTTGAAATCCGCTTTGTCTGCCATGATGCGGCTGTGTATCGCCAGAAAATGGGAAAAGATTTTAGGTTGCAAAAAATTGTGTCGGCTCTGATACCATATTAAGCGGAAAAGTATAAGAGGAATGTAGAAAATTTTCTCTTTTATTTTATTCCTTGATTTGTACATGTATATATAGTTACAACTTCACACACCTCATGCTAAATAAATCCCTACAATTAGGAAAGTGATCCCTATAATTTAGAAATCACCAGATAGGAAGTATTTGAATTATAATCCTTTCCTTAACACACTCCACCACCTCATAACATAATCATGCTAACTTGCACCCTACAACTTAGCTATGTTTGCAAATTCTTCTCAAAAGCTACTTTTACCTTTTGAATCGTAGAGACTCCTTTTAAAGTGTTTATAATTTTGACTTCTGGCTGTGGCCTTGTGGCCTAGCAGTGGAAAAGCCCCCAAAAGCCCAAAAATAAAAAACTCACATGGAGTTGCTTCTGAGATACTTAAGGTGGTGACAATTTTGTAATTATTTAAAAGTTCACTTTTAAGATAATTTTGTCTGTATAAACAAATCGATAATACCATAATACCCATCAATTTCCCTGTATTATATCCAGACTGCCACAGTATTTTTTTAACTTTTGCCTAGGGTGTACAAAATATTGGTCGGATTCGGGTTTACTCGGACCCGACCGCGGACCCGGGCCATATACCCACGAGTATCAAGTTTTTTGATTGGGTTTGGGTTTTGAAAATCGGACCCGAAATATTTAAGGTCCGGGTATGCATGGTCAGGTTCGGGTATTATCCGGACCCGGGAAAAATATTTACAAAACTGATTTCATGTTTGAAACTCAAAATATATTTAAAGAAAAAATAAAAAATCTAAAATAGAGTCTCCACTACACCACCAAGATTTCACGTTCAAGCCATTGTTACGGGAAAAGGCTTTCCACATACACAAGGAATTTTCCTTCCCCACCTTGTCTTCAACCAGTAGCAAGTTTTCTTTTTAGGAGAAAATTTCCCTTTTCCATGGACAACATTGTCCATGGAAAGGGGATGGTGGAATGTGGGTGGAAGGTTTTTCTTCCACCCACTTTCCACCATTAAAATAATAAATTATATTAAAATACAATTAATTATAATAAAATATATTAAAATATAGTTATATATAATGTTAAAATAATAAAATATATTAAAATATAGAATTTAAATTAATATATAACAAAAAAGTATGATAAAATAAATTATAAAATAATAATAATGAAATTGTAAGGGTGAAAATTTCCTTTTATAGTTGTAGAATATGGAAGATAGTTTGGAAAGAGAAAATATGGGTGAGAAAAGATAATGTGGAGTTAGAGAAAAGTGGATTGATGTGATATGTGTAGGTAAAAAAGGAGGAAACTTCCTCCATAGTTGCGGAAACCCTAATGGATGTGGAATTTGGGGAACTACTGGACAAAGTTATTAACTTCAGAAACAAAATTTTCTTACTTGGTGTTGTTTAACTCCTAGATCATCGCCATGTATTGACATTTATATTACTTAATGGTGTGTACATGAAGCTAGTTTGTTTATTTTGGGGGTCCAGGAGATTTGTTGGTGAATTACTACATGTGGATGTTATTATAATTAATATAGATCATGAAACTAATCTCTTGCTCATGCAAATGATAAATCTTTTGTTTTATGTGACTTACCTATTGCCGACAGAAGTATTTTCCCGGTGGAAATAGTTATCATGATATCTAATATAAAAATTATTATATAATGACTTGCCAGATTTAAAACCTTATTTTTTCACCAGAAGAAAAAAAAACTTAGTTTTTTGCATAACGGTCCGTGTACCCGAACTGAAACCGAACCCAATAAGTTAAAAAAAAATGTATATTACCCGAAACCCAGAATCGGACTCGGTATCCGCCGGGTCCGGGTATCAAGTACCCAACATCGGGTTTGGTACTTTTTTCGAAACCCGGTGTTTCGTGTCTGGGTCCGGGTATTTTCACTACCAGGACTCTATACCCGTTTGTACACCCAGTTTTTGACACAGTAAAACCCTAACTACAAACATTTATAATTTTATATAAAATCATCTTTTTTAAAAAATCATTCTAAGAAGCTATTTTACAAAAGTATAAGAATTTACAAATATAACCTAAATCAAGCTGACTTATTCAACCTAAGACCCAATTTAACAAAGTGGATAACACAGTGAAGACTTCTTCAACCTCAACATGGCACGTCTCCAATATTGCAGATACTTCAGCATTTATTTGGTTCATGTGCCCCTCCAAACAATGATCCTTTTGGATCACTCTGTCACTGTTCCCAGATCTTCACGCTTCACACAATATGTCCAAGAGGACCACAGGTGAAAAAGGGAATGTTCTCCTCTTATGAGACAATCTTAGCACTCGTCAATTTTGTTCCCAAGTTCATGCGGAAATGGGTTAAAAATCAATAGAGAAATGGTAGGTGTTAAAATATTGGATTGTTGTGTTGACAATTCAATATGATCTAGATGAGATTAGATCTAATTCAATGGTTGTTAGTTTGTACAAATTTTATATAAAAAAAGATTGTACACTAAGCATTTTTAAAATCAATACTTTTTTGCGCCTAACACACACATTTCAAATAATGTGTAAAATTGGATTGTGCATGTGAAAAATTGCAGAAAATTTACACCGGACGAAGTAAATCCCACTAAAACCATAAGAAATTTAGGTGTCGACTTATCACAGGATGTACAAAAAATATTGAAAATCCAGTCCCAATTATAATCTGTGTTTTTCCCATGATTTTGGTGATATTTTTTCTTTGAGTACAGAAGCCGTTGAAAAATTGGCCGAGTTTCTGTGTAATAGTTTTTGTGAAGAGTGATGCTACATGTCCCAACACTTTGTCCTTAATTCATCCCTACATCTAATTTAATTAAGAATTTTGCAAGTTTAGTCTATCATTTAAATGTCATTAAGAATTTTGTATGTTAAATAACTAATATTTTATTTTTGTAGGATGAATTAGTGACAAAGTGTTGGGACATGTAGCATTATTGTAAAAAAAAAAAGCCACTCACTCGGCAGAGAACAAAATTGATTTCATCCTTACCGAATCTCATCGACGTGAACAGAATGAGGCAAAATCCGGAAGATCATGTTGATCACTTGAACTGCGATTGAAGATTTTGGATTACCCACCATCCCGCAGAATCAGGGAGAGACAGTCTGGTAAGGTTGGAGCTACGGTCTATAAATACTGACTTATGGTGAAAAGGAAGACATGGGCATTGAAGTCTTATGCAACCAGGCAAGTAGAAGTAAAAATTGGCGGAAGAATCAGGGTAAGTACATGGAGTCCAGTGGATGGAACAGATTGATTTGAGTTTCTTGGGTTTTCTGAGTGCCGAACTATTTTCATGAAAACTGTTATTCTCGATTCCAATTTTTGAAACGTTATGTGCTTATGTGATTTAAGGGGGATTGAGCTTGTTATGATACTGAGTTGTTATTCTGGTATGCGATTCATTATGATCTATTCGTTCAAGAAATTCCATTCGATCACGAGATGTGTTGCATTTGTAGACTAGATTTTGGGTGTTGAATTTCGGTATTTGTTTTTAAGAATCTTTCACCTGGGCATGTTTTGAAAACCCTTTTCATACAGACGCATGTGAAAAGTTAGAATTTTGGGAACTTTGAAATCATACTGCATAAAAATCAGATTTTTGGAAAGGGGGTCAAATTAACAGAGTGCTTGAATGGTCAGTATCTATTTCAAATTCTTTGGTTGATTAGTTTAAATTGTTGGTCAGCAGTAGGATGGTTTGGTGATATTTAGGATGGCTTGTGCCCTGTTGAGTCTTGGCTCTGTAGATGGGGAGATCAGCCCCGCGTTGACGGTTTTGGATCGATTCGTGTTGAGCTTGTTCTACTTGGGTGTGGTGAGTCGTCCTGAGAATGTTTGGGAGAAGGAAGGGAGGTTAAGGTGAAATGTGGCAGTGATTCCAGGTTGTGAAGTTGCTGATGAAAGTTTGGTTGCGGTTCATTTGTTGGGTGTTTGCCGTATTTGCTTACATTCCAGAAGTTGATTTCCACTCTTTCACCGCTTGCTTAAAAATGTTTATAACTTTTTTTGCATATACCTGGTCCGTTTTCTAAAAACAAAACAAAACTTTATTTCTTCTGCACCTAGTTTCTTGATTCTTTTGAAACCTTCTGCTATATCTTCTTGCCCATTTACTTGCTGAGCTTTAAGCTCACGGGTGCCCGTTGTTTTGCATCCGTACTTTCAGATCCAGGTCGAATCTAGGCGAGCCATAGATTGGCAGGGAGGAAGAAGAGGTGTTCTACTTCCATGATTCAAATGAGTTTGTTATGCTTAATTCTACACGATGTATTCTAGCACAACCCTCTGTTATGTTTTTTGTTTGTTGTGTAGAGGATCGATTTCCTAAATATCATTGCACTTTTTGTTACGTTATCATAATTACCGACCTTATATTAAGGTTTTTGGATGGAGAAAATTTGGGAATGTTATCGGAAATGATCAAATGTTGACATGGAGCCTCAAACCATTTATAAACGTCCATCTAGATTTCCACCGCATGCTCACAAGTGAAGAATAAGTGACGATAGTTTCTTGTTGTAATCCACACTAGATACATCTCGTATGAGATGCTTCAATTGTTGCTCCCCATCTGATTAGGTGGTCCACTGTTGGTTGTCTTCTGCTGTGAGTTTCCAACAGAAAAACTGAATTCTTCTAGGAGCCAGCTTTCCCCATATTGTCGCTAGCGCCTGATTGTTTCCATCAGTATCTTGTTCGTTCAGACTCTCTAGCACCCTATATGCAGATGATGTAGAGAAAACTCCTGATTTGTCTACTTTCTAAGTCCAATAGTCAGCATCTGTGGAGTCAGAGAGTGATCTTAATGCATACTCTTTCAGTTCTCAAGATTTTTCACGTCCCATTATCTCAGTTCTCTGCAGAATTCTATGTTCCACCTTCGACCTTCACTGTTAGCAATTGATGCTTCACTCACTAGAGCATCAGGCAGTACTGCTAGTTTATATAGGACTGGGAATTCAGTTGCAAAATTCCCTTCCCTAGTCCAGTTGGTTTTCTAGAAAAGTAAGCCTTCACTCGAGCGAGTTTTCATCGTGAGAGTTTTGTCAAACCACGAGGAGCTGGAGCACACCTTCCAGATGTCCGTCCAAATCTTGGACATAAAGTCTGACACTGTTATAAGACACACATCCGCCATGTAATCAGTGACTGTGAAGTACCTTTCTGAGATAACTTGACACCAGAGATGTTTTGGTTCCACTTTTAGGCGCCATAACCACTTAGAGAGTAATGCATCATTCATTCTCCCCATGTCTTTACAGCCAAGTCCTCCTTCTTTTATTTCTAGGCAAAGATGGGACCATTTAATCCAGTGGATTGGATTTTGTTGCTGTTCCTTCGATCTCCAAAGGAATTTACTCAGTTTTTGCATTAGCTGCTTCAGTATTGTCTTCGGGGCTCGAAATAGTGATAAATAATAGAGAGTTAGGCTTGTGAGGACTAACCTGACCAGAGTCACCCTCCCTACAAAAGACAAGTAATTGTTGCTCCAGTTCTGCAGCTTTGCATCGACTGTATGCATCATTAACTCCCACATTTTAAGTCGTTCATGATTATCGCCAATTGGTAGACCCAAGTAGAGGAATAGTAGAGTGTCTTTCTGACAATGCAGCAGCTCAGCATATTCTTCCAATATTTCAGCACGTATGTTCATACCAAACAGTTTTCTTTTAGCAAAATTTATTGGCAGACCATACATTAATTCAAACACCTGTAGAATCCCTTTCATGGTTTTAACAATCTCAGCTGAGCCCTTGACCATAAGCAGTGTGTTGTCTGCATATTGTAGATGCGTGATCTCAAGGTCAGCCACTCTTACACCCTGAAGAATTCCCTGATTTTTGGCTTCTGTTAATGATGAGCCCAACTCATATATATTTTTGGGTTCATTTTACTTGTTCTTTTCATTGATTTATCTACCTAAATACATATTTTGTACCTCATTTCGTGCTTAATTGCAGCAATGCAGGACCAGAGTCTAATTTCAGCAACCTGGTGTTAATCACAGGTTTATTGAAGGAATTTCTGCAATTTTGTGGACATTCTGTGCATCCAGAATTCAACAACAAAATAATGACCAGATATGAGGTTTTACTGACTAATCAAGCCATCTGCTGAGCTCCTGGATATCATGGATAATCTATGCACACCTTGGAACGAAGCAAACTACTTCTATACAAGTGTGCAACCCAATTCTGGAGCCATTCAGCAGCAGAGATGGACTGACATTCAGCAAAATCACAATCTGGCAATATGGAGCAAAACTAGCAAAAATTGGCATATGTGCACTTGAACCATGTGTTCGTGCACATTTCAAAGGGTCCAAAATACTTCCCAACGTGTGATATACACTTGGATGTATACAAATGCTCCAAATCAAGCCAAATGATCAAGGAGAGGACCATTATTCGAAAGAAGAAGGATCCAAAAGTTGGTGAAAAGCTACCTTGCCACTTTTGGCAAAAACTGGGAAATGTCTGTAGTTACCTTGCTCGGTGCATATCTCTCAAACGGCTGGGAAGATAATTATGAGATTTTACCACGATCTAGGGCAAGCAATAAGCTATAAATTTCATGAGGGTTACAAACCAGAATCAGCCGCCACAAAGAGATATAACGGAAAATGCTGATTCTGTTGTTGATATGCAAACAATTACACATCTGGCCACATATTGGTGCATAACTTCCAAACGGCTGTAGGGATTAATATGAGATTTTACCACAATATTACTAGGACATTCCCCTTCAAGTGTTATTCAGACGTTACCCATATTTGAGCAGTCAAGTGGAACTTTCTAGATGCAACATCAGACTGAAGTGCATCTGAAGCTGAGATGACAGAAGTGTCCCTCAATTATGCATCAGTCTTGAACAAATCAAATGGGCCATCTGGTAAATGAATGAGGCCATCGTCTATACTCTGAAGGAGCTTAATTTTGAAGCCAAGGTATGAGAGGCTGGAATTTAAGCAGAAGAGAGGCGACACCAGAAACCAGTTCCATCCCGGAGAACCAGTTCGAGGCAGGGGAGCCAGTTCTGCATCAACTACTTCTGTGGCTACCATGAGCTGCTTCTCTGCTAGTTTATCATTTGTATTGCATGAGAATGGTGGTTGATTGAATGAGAAATGCATGATAGATAGGGTTGAAGTTAGAATTGAAACATGCTAGTTAGGTGATATGTTGTAGTCCTTGAATCAGTCTTCCATCTTTTGTTTTATCCCCTGATCCATTGCAATTTAGCTTTAGTTGTCCATAGATTTTCAACCTTATTTCCATAGCTTTCAAATGAAATTGGTTTCACCCTATTCTGATTATTCGTTTGCAAGATATGCACTCCTAAACTAACTGTTATTCTTATATAAACTGTATGCCAAGCATGTATTGATCTTTCTCCTCGTGGATCATGACCCCTAGCTCACCATCTTGGTATTATAATTTGACCATGTACACTTTGCACGCATCAGTTAATAACAGGTTCAGGCCTTCAACCACCAGCAAAAACAACAGCGGAGATAATGAATCCCCTTGACGGAGACCTCTTTGTAGCTCAAAGAGTCAAGCACTACTTCCATTAATTTTAACTGAAGCATGTGCCGTTGACACACATTCTATCATCCATTTAGTCCATTTGTCATTGAAGTCGAACTTTTGTAGCATGTTGTAGAGGAAGCTCTAGTTAATAGAGTCAAATGCCTTTGAGAAGTCGACCTTGAATAAGAGTAAAGGCTGCTTAGATCGTTTGTATGAATGAAGAATTTCATTTGCTACAAGTACCCCATAGAATCTGCCGACCTTTCAAAAAGCCTGTCTGATATGGAGATATGATCTTGGGCATAACAGTGCTGAGTCTGGCAGATAATAACTTTAAGAGAATCTTATATGCGCATCCCACTAATAAGATAGGACGATATTGGTCCAAACATATCGAGTTCTTGATCTTCAGAGCTAAAGTGATCGTCGTACCAGTAAGTTCCTTTGCAAGTTTCCCTTGAGCATGAAAGTCTTGGGGAAAGTTGATGAATTCCTTCTTTATGTTTTCCCACTGCTTCTGTATGAAGCAAAAGTTGAAATCGTCTCCTCCCGGACTTTTGGATGGAGAATAGCTCCATATAGCTTCTTTGATCTCCACTTCCGAAAAATCAGTAATGAGAGACTGATTAGCCTCCTCAAAAACTAGTCTTGGGCTCGACAAGTTCAGTGTTCTTCAGAATATTGGTTTCTGAAATGTGCTGTTACTACAACTTTTATCTCATCGACTACTTCGCACCATTGTCCATTCAGGAGCAACCCCCTTATTGCGTTAGAGCTTCTGTTACACTTAAGTTTGACATGAAAGAACTTAGAGTTGCAGTTCCCATCCTTTATCCATTTCAATTTTGATTTTTGGTAGAGCAATTTTTCTTTTTCTGCTAAGGTTTTTTGTATAGCCAACCAGCATTCTCTCTTGCTTGCTATATCTGCATCGTTCAATGGTCCCAGCTCACCTTTCATATCAAAGTTATGCAGCTCATACTTCAGATTATTCAGTTATCTATCTATCTGACCATATACTTCTTTGTTCCAATCAGATAGTTTTCGTCTCATCTCTTTCAACTTGTTGTGCAGGATATAGCCCGTTGAACCAACCTCAGGGATTTCAGACCAGGCTATTCGGACAAACTCCTCAAAACCTTCAACCTGATTCCAGCATTAAGTGTGCAGAATTATTTCGGGCCCCAATTGATATATTCTGTTTTCAAGATAAGAGGACAGTGATCTGACAATGTTCTCTCTAGTCCATGTTGATAACAGTTCGGCCAGCATCTTATCCATTCCTCTGATAGCAGAAATCTCAGTAATATGTTTTGCAGAATCCGATCCCAGTAATATGTTTTGCAGAATTCGATCCCACAGAGCCCTTTTATCCACAATCTGAGCAGGAGCATAGATATTCAATATATTTATCTCCACATCCTCATCAATCCAGGTACGTATGATTCCTAGGTAGCCATCCAACGAACATCTTCTCAAGATTTTGAATTTTTCCAGACTCCAGATACAGAGAATATCTCCAGAATCGCTGATAGAGGCTTTATGCGCCCAGTCAAAGCGATCCTCCGGCCACAGTTTTTTACAGATTCCTTTGTCCAATTGTTCCTGCTTAGTCTCCTGTATACACATCATTTTAATCTTCTCTTTACGAATGTAGTTCTTCACAGCCACCTTCTTTCTCGGTCTTCCTAGACTACAAACATTTAACGATGCAATCCGCATTACGTTTTGGGATCTATTTCTTCGCCTGAGGGATGGTTAGACATCTCTACCCATTTCTTTCGTGCTAACTCATCAAGATCTCGAATTCTTTTGATTATTTAATTAGGGGATTGCGCAGTGGATACGCCCAGATTCTCCACCATTTTCCAGGTAGTTGTGGCTTCTTGCATCAGTTGATTTTCATGGCTATTCTTAGTGTTAATAACACGAAACGTTTCAACTACCTCCACATTAAAAGTTCAAATCATGGATGACGCTTTCGCAGTCTTAGTCGATTCAGTTACTGCCCTTGTCGTGATTCCCTCCGACTTTATTGTCGTCTTATTCATCGACTTCTATGCCATCATCACCTTTGCAACTGCCTTCGCCTCCGAAATCGCATACCTCGTCGCCCTATGTAACATTGTCGAAAATATCCCAGACAATTTTACATCCAATGCCGCAGTCAACGACCTTGCTGCGGCAACTGACACCTTTGACTTTGTAACTGTTGAATATCATGACCCGGCATGGCCCAATATGTTTAGTCTGGATAACTTGACGCCACTAATTAAACCCGAATTGCCACCGTATTTTCGAGCTTATAACCCAACTTTGTTACTTCTGCCTCTAAACTTCGTTGGGTGGCCGACGCAATCGAATTCTCTGATGTTGTCACTGACTTTGCCCTTCAGGCCGAATGACTTGGAGGGCGAGCCATACACGGTGGCATCAACGATAGTATGATAGAAGTTAGCGTGTTGGGCCGAATAGCTGCCTTACGTGAATGCTTCAATGGAACAGTGGAAGATGATGTCGATCAACATTGCGATTCGTCTGTCTCGTCTCATGATTCACTGTGGTCACCGCCATGGTCACCAGAGTAATTGTATCTAGGCTGCTCCCCAAAATTAAATAGGAATAATCTACAATGTTGGTAATTATATTCATCTAGTCTCGACTATCCGGGTTCTAAAGGACTGTACTATTCGGGTTCCGAACGAATGGATTGTTTTGAAATGAAAGTCCTCACTGACTCTGCCATTGATAAATATTAATGTGTTAGGCTAAATTGTTTCCTACATCATGCGTGAATGCATCAATGGAATAGTGAAAGATGATGGCGAAGCAGTCGAAGAGAACCTTCACGAAGGTCTCAACTCATCTGTCCAGTCCAGCGATTTGTGGAGATATCATTCATTGTGGATACCGTCATGGTCACCGTAACAAGATTCAAAAATGTCATTAATTATTTTGGTTCAGTTGCAGTGAGCTCGACTGGCATACGGTCCACATGTATGATTTTGGTTCAGTCGTGATGAATTCGATTGGCATACACGTATAGTCACAGTGAACTCGACGAGTATATTAGAATCTGAACTCGACAGGTATATTAGAATCCGCTAAATAAGGGAAATTGATTGCTTTCCTTTTCAATCCAATCTATCACAGCATCTTAAAACATGAAACAACGCACAAAAGTTATAAAAAGACGCTCACTGTTTAACGATAAAAATAATAAAAAGACATACCCTCAACGGGCCGAATAAATGGATTGTTATGAAATGAATGTATTATTCGGGTTTCGAAAGAATGGATTGTTATAAAATGAAAATCGTCTCTGACTCGACACTCTCATGGTACGAACGAATCTCGTTGCACGAATTTGATGATTTAATTAAATGTTGAACTGAATGTCTTAAACAGAAAATAAAAATTAAAATAAAAAACATTATACCAATATTTTCATCAATTTTATATATAAAGTCAACAGTTACAAATATTATCATCAAAGAAAGTGAATGAGATGCTTCATACAGTAAATGTGCATAATGAGCCTATTCTAATAATGGTTGTTGGAAGATTTGAACACAAAAATTTCACATTGAGTTTTTCATCTTGTTACAACTTGCAGATGAAACAAGTAAAAGATATTGCATAAATCGTCGTCAAGCCAAAATATTTACTACGTTCATTAGTACATATGCATAAAGGAAACATATTAATGATGCTAGCCAACACGTATAGGGAAACTCTCTTTATCCCGGAAGAAATACTAGCATCACTTAAACTTATTCTGGCAGAGACGGAATCGGAGAAGAAAATGACGTTGATACATGCGCACAAAGGAACTATAGTAATACCTTGGAAGATTTCAACACGAAAAATTCTTCATGTCAACTACTCATTATTTCACGCTGAGTCGTCAACTACTCTTTATCCCGAAAGACACACCAATACCACTTAAAATTATTCTGGTGGAGATGAAACCAGAGAAGAAAGCGACATTGACAATCATGTTGTGGATGATGAGGATTTTATGTTGTTGCATCTATTTAAAGCATAATTATTTGCATCGAGGACGTGATATCCAACTGTTTTCCATTCATTGTACACGAAAGGACGTAAACTTTAAAAGCACGCATAATCTTTGAAAAGACATGTGTAGTCTTTGATTAAATGTATCGTCTAAGACTATAACATATCTCTTCGGGAAATAAATCAACACCACAGACAAATTCGAGGTTTAGAGCTCGTAAATTATATCCTGGTTGACCACGTATAGTCGAGGTGGAACCAATATTCATGCTACGTAAATTGGAATACAAAATTTCAATAGTTTAGATCCCGACTTCTATATTCAGATTCAACACATATAGTTGTGCTGTTTCTATCACACGTTGGTAGAACAACAGATGTTGTGTTTATTAATGGATAGTTAGAGCACAAATACTTTGATGGGTTAACCACATCAGGTCGCAGTCTGGTCGACTGAACTGATCGTTCCGACTAGGCTATTCGAGATATTTAACTATGATAAAAATATATAACGAAAATTTAATTACTCTATTTGCTACACTAAGTGATTATGAATGGATAAATATGCGTGTTGATACATTAGTTTTTCGAAAATTTTAGCGGGTGCTCAGGCACTTGTGGAATTGGAGACACTATTTTTCAAGTAGATTGGAAACAAGTGACTTCATTACATTCCTCGTAGTTTTGGATATGAATGAATCATATATTGTGCGTCTAAATGTTCAGACAGGTATTATTCTTTTTTTTGTTCTTTTTTTTCCAGACAGGTATTACACAAAATATAAAGTGTGTAAAAATGATAATTATATATTATAATGAAGAATTTAGGATTAATTAACGGTTTGTGGTTGTTAAATGTTAATAGTGTAGGGTTTGATACTGGTATCCAGGTTACACATATTTAGTCATTCTCTTTCCGTCAGACGTGAATAGAATAACAGATGTTGTGCTTATTACAGAATAGTTTGAGCACGAATGGTGCTTCCGGGGTTAACCACGCCTGGTCGCGCTTGTGTTGACTGAAGTGTTATATATCATAATGAAGAATTTAGGAGCAATTGACGGTTTGTTGTTGTTTAGCGTTGACAGTTTAGGACCTGACAAAAATATCCAAGTTAACCACGTATAGTCACACTATTTTCGTGAAACGTGAATAAAACAACAGATGTCGTGCTTATTAAAGGATAGATTGAGGACGAATGGTTCGTCCAGGTTAACCACGTTTAGTTGCGATTGTGACGACTACTGTGTTTGTTCAGATTAGGATATTCGGGATATTTATGAATGGCTAAACATGCGTGTTGATACATTAATTTTCCGAATTTTTTTGCGGGTGCTCAGAAACTTGTGGAATTGTAGAGACTAATTTCATGTAGATTGAAAACAAAAAGACTTCATTACATTCCTCGTAAGAGTATCTTGACTTGGATATGAATGAATCATATATTGTACATCTCAAGGTTTAAACAGACATTACACCAAATATAATGTGTGTAAAAGTGATGATTATATATCATAATGAAGAGCTTAGAGCAATTGACTGTTGTTGTTAAACATTAATAGTTTAGGGTCCGGCAATAGTATCTGGGTTAACCACATATAGTCACGCTCTTTCCGTAAGACGTGAAAAGAACAAAGAATGTTGTGCTTATTACAGGATAGTTTGATGATGAATGGTTCGTTCGGGATGGGTCGTCGTTGTGTCGACTGTTGTATTTGTTACGACAAGGATATTTGGGATATATATGAATGGACAAACATGTGTATTGATACGGTAGTTTTTCAAACTTTTTAGCGGGTTTGGGGTCTAAATGAGATATTCAAGTTAACCACGTATGATATGTGTATTATTAGGAATAATAAGAGAGCTCCAGAATATTGGAATTAAAGTAATGAATTATATTATAAATCATTTTTTAGATCATTTATATTATAGATCATGATTACGACTGTTGTAACTAAGTGCCACTTATGTTAAAAAAATGAAGGATTGGTGAATTTCCGACTACATCACACAAATGAATACACCTGGATCCTTTTTCTCAAGTTCAACATGCAAATGAAAAATTGGAAACGTACGATACGGACTGTAGTCCTCACTCCCGCCATCAACTTGTAGTTTGTTTTCATTATCAACACATCCACTGTTGCATGTCTTCGCATAGTGTCTGAGGACACCATACCTCTGGCAGCGATTCTTGCGCTTCATTCTTTCTCTGCCTTCTGATGGAGAATGTGAAGAAGAAATCGGTCTTCCTCTCTTCTTGCCATGAACTTTTGGGGTAATAGTTGCATTGATGGAAACAACATGAAGATGTATGTCGCAATATGCTTCCGCGTCATGCACCCTTGTGTAGTCCGGCGACAACAAGTTTAGATTGTGTGCACTCTTATAGGATCCGTTCACTGTTGTTAACGCATTTAGACAAGGCAACTTAGCCTGAATGTTCATCACGACTTCATTCTCGTTGACATTGAGCTGACGTGCAGCCAGTCCGTTAGCTTTAGCCTCACACTTTGCTACATCGAATGACTCAGACTGATGTCCCGACAAAACTGTAGAACTAGCCTGCACGCCATCTTGGTTTAGGATCTCAGACGCGCATTCTGCCACTCCCTTAGCAAAAAACATAACTTTCAAAGTGTGTCTCGTAGAATTCTCGTTCTCACACTGGCTTAAAAATCCCGCGACACCAACGTTATCATGTAGGAAAATGGTAGACTCAACATAGTCGAACTTTCTGTTGGGATTGTACTGCAAAACTAAATCTATTGTATCTCTAATAAGTTCACATCTGGTGTAAAGGAGATCTAATAAAGATGTGAATAATAGGTTTGTCTCGATTTGAACAACTTTCAAACTACAGTCGATGCCTGTAAATTCCGGATGATCCTTTACTTCATCAAGATTTATATTATTATAAAATAAAATTAACTTCATCTGCAATTAATATAGAAAAGAGAACAACATATATTATTATGCATAGAATCAAGTAGTCTGGAAACGCGACCCAAAACAGTCGAGTTAACACTCCGAATTAATTATTTCATATTCGATAATCCAGACTACAAAGAGTCGGGTGAGCGAACGAAGGCTGCCGATTCTTGACTGATTCTCAAGCTTAAAACCTACTGAAGTAACCTAGAGAATAGACATTCAGATCATGGAATTGAAATTCTCACATCAAAATGGATGACCCATATCGCAAACTTAATAATATTGTCTTTAAATCGGTTAAATTCAAAATCAAACACATCTTCAAAGATCTTAAATCTCACCTTGCACGTTAGGCTTGTCGATGCTCTCTGTGTTGTTGTTTCTCTTTCTCTCTCTTTGAAAAAAAAATGAGCCTATAATGAAGAAGAAATAGACGAAAGATGTTGAATTTATATTTTACGGCGACCGTGTTCCCGTAACGATGGTGGAGTTCGTCAAGAATGAGTGAATTAAGTTATAATGGGTGGTTAAATATCACATTTATTATATAAATTTAAATATATTCAGATTTTGATTTATTTTTGTAGATTGAGATTAATTTTGCAATTTTTTTATAACTTAATTTTCTATAAAATATTGCCACCTATTAAAATAGCATAAAATAGTAAAAAATTAGGTATATTATATAATAAAACGACCTATTTTTGAGCCATTAATTGAGTCTTTTTTAACAAAACAACATCCTTCTACAAAATAAAAAAATTTAGGTATATATAACATTTTGTGCATAAAATATCGAAAACTTTTGTTAACAACAAATGAACAAATATCCATTATTTTGGCTGCTGTCGTTCGAAAGCCAAAAAAGTGAATTTCCTTGCAATCAGACGGCTTCTAGTTTTCTAACTGAACAAACCGCATTCTTCCTCTCCGGCCTCCGCTAAATCCAACGTGTTAGACCAGAAGAAATGGAGGACGAAGTCAGAGTGGATCCGACAAGTGGTTTCACCCTGTGGAGCGAATTGGAATTGCAAGAGTTTACCGACAGGTTCGTTATAAAATCTGTGGAATCGCCTGATCAAGGCTTCTCTGTAAGCCGATCCGACGGGAACGTGGACAAGCTTAATGGTAATCATTTCAGAATCTGCACAGGATCCTTGTATTTCTGATTCTGCCGTCTAATTATCCATAGACCAAACGGCTGAATCATATGATTTGACCACTAGGAATTACATTATTTGCATGGGCAGAACTGATCCCGCTATTTTATATGTTATAGTTCTTTAGTATGTGCCCGTAGCACTTCGGGAAAAAAAAAGAAAATAATCTTTCCAAAAGTGTAGGTGCTTACTTGTGACTATACACATTTGGGAACGGTATGCAGTTTTATGCATCTGAAATTACCAAGAAACTTTCATGAAAAGAAATGCTCAATCTGCAACCCTTTACTCTTTTCTTCTGTTTCACAGCTATCTTGATGCTGACATATTTAGTAGTAAGAAATACTAATTCAGTCATGGCAATATATTCTTATTTTAGGTGATGGCTGTTCTGGAAGTCCTATTAAAATTTCGACTGTATATGGGGTTGCTGGAATGATTAGATTACTGGCAGGTACTATTTGATTAGTTGTAGGGCTGTATTGGCATTTAAATGAATGGGGAGATTACAACCTGAATTGGATTAATTTCTTATATGTTTGTTATTCTAGTAAAATTGAAACATCAGGCGCATCACACTGGCAATCTGATAATTTGATTGCTGCTCTTTTACAGGTATGTATGTACTAGTTATAACTTCTAGAAAGGATGCTGGAACTTATCTTGGCTATCCTATTTTCCTGGTTACGTCAATGAAGTTTCTGTTCTGCAATGAAGCATCCAAATTCTTATCTGACCAAGAAGTAAGGATTTTGCAATGTTTTTTTGGTCATTCTCCAGAATTTTCGTTCTATTATTATTAGAATGTTTGCTAAATTGCAAACATCCTTTCACAGAAAAAAGATGAAGAGTACTTTATGACTTTGTTAAAGACAGTTGAATCCACCCCCGGGTTGTATTATTCTTATGGAACTGATATGACACTGAGGTAAGTTTTCTACATCGGCAGATGAATGACAATTATGATTATCAATTTTTTTTTCAAGAAGCTGATTCCTCTATCAGTTTGCAGAGGAGAAGCAAACTGGCAACCGGATGGAAAAGCAAACCAATTTGGAAGCAGGTCTGCTCACTATTGGCTTTTTTCAGATATTTTGACATATAGGTCCATATTGTTCAACTGCCGTCTATTAGAAATGCCACCAATAATCCTGAGACTGTGCCACTGATTTACGATAGGATCATTCTTGCTTTAGAAACATGATCATTGAACCTATACCTGTTTTTATTGTCCTTGAGCTGTACTGTTAGTTGTTACCTTTTTACATCTTCTATTCCCATGTTTGTTTTTTCACAAAATATATTTATATCAAGTTTTTTTTTTACTAAATTACAGGGGGATCCACGATTTGTTTGGAACAGGCACTTGTTGGAAGAGCTTATTGAGAACAAGGTTAGAGATGCGCTCCTGACATATTTTACACTTTTAAGATGATGCATAACTCTATGGTCATTTGTTGCTTATTTTCCCATTTATAATTGCAATACTGACATGGCAGAAACTATGCAGTGGGAAGACTCTCATACTCATATGTTTATCATGATCGTTTTGTGTAAAGATTTTTTTTGGCTGCATATTAGTTTCTAATTTTGTAATTCCGTCTTGCAGCTTGATGGATTTATCATACCTTTTGTACAAGGAAATATCCTTTATTCTGTGATGCTTCAAACCTTTTTTTTAAATGATTTTGTCCTCTGCTAGTCAAAGAGAATGTTTAAAGAAAATAATATGCCTTGCCTTGACCAATGCTAAAGCTTTCAATCTGAAGAAATAAATCTGAAAGGTTCACCTGCTATCATACAGCTACTTTCACGAAGGTGTACAAGGCGCCTTGGTAAGACCCATCTTTACTTAGTTTAGTTGCACGAAGATGAATTCCAATATTTGTAAAATCTACGTACCTTTGAATCTAGGGACGAGAATGTGGAGAAGAGGAGCCAATCTCGAAGGAGACACTGCTAACTTCGTGGAATCTGAGCAGCTACTGGATTTTAAAGGAAACCTTTTCTCTTTTGTACAGGTTTGTTTCGTTTACAATTGCCTATTAGTTGGAGATGATGCTAGTAAGGAAGTGTGAACTTAATCATTTTGTGTTAAATCTGAAAGAGATCAGTGAAATTTTAAAATATGCTCTCAGGTTCGGGGGTCAATTCCACTTTTATGGGAGCAAATTGCTGATTTGAGCTACAAGCCAAAACTAAGTATTATAAGCCATGAGCAGACTGTATGTACATGGTCGTTGTTTTTATGCTTTTGCTTATATTATTTCCCAATATATTACTATTTTGTTCATTCTGATTAGGACTATCTTCGTTTTTTTCTTGAACACAGTCAAAAGTTTTGGAACGCCATTTTAGCGATCTGTCTAAAAGATATGGAAGATGCATTGTGGTCGACCTCACGGATAAGGTTGCATTCTTGGTTGATGCCGCAAAGCTTTAACTGGCTGAAATGCATTTAAAATCTGAAACTATGCTTTATTTGAAAAATAATTCTCAAAGTTATTAAAGTCTTCCAGCATTTATTTTTGTGTAATTCTTCTTCAATTCCTTCCTTTTGCCAATTTTGATAGCTACACCTACCTTCACGGCAATCATGCCATGCAACAATTATTAGTGCTCTGTTTTATTAACACCTTTTGCTTGAATTAAGCAGAAGTTCATATTTTGTATTTAGAAGCCAATTTCTACTTCTCTATTTTAAGCTGCCGCTAGCACTTTTGAAGAGGTTGCCAAAACAGTGCCTATGTCATGACGTTTTGCTGAATAAAAATGGCTCTGTGTTTTCCAAACCTGCAGACATTTATACTACGTTATTTTTTGTATTACTAAAAAATCAATGGCGTTGTGTTATCACTATTTGATTGATTGGTTTTCAAGGCCCGATGGGTTGTGATATTACAAAGTTGCATCTCTCAATCATTTTACATTTGACCTTGTAGCATGGGGATGAAGGTTTGTTGAGTAGGGCTTATGCAAATGAAGTGGAAAAAATTCCTAATGTTAGGTGAGTTTATTTCTTTTTTGTATATATGAATATCTGATGCCCTTGTTTGAACTGAAATTGAAACATATGATATGCATTTTTCTCTTCCAGAAACTTATAATTGGTGATGACTAAAAATTAGGGAGGTGAGATTCACGTCATTTTATCTATTAGTTCGTACTATGAGTCTGTGGATGCTAAGTGGTCTTCTGATTACTCTCAATTGGCTCATTGAACATTGCAAACTTGGGTTTCTCTCATTCTCAATATTCACAATGTTTTAATTGGTACTTCGTAAAACTTGCTCCAGATACGTTCCATTTGACTTCCATAAATCATGTGCCAATGGGAACCTGGATAATCTACAACTGCTGTACGATCTCATCGCTGAGGATGTTGAGAAGCAAGGGTAAAGAATGGATGTTGCACTCTGAAATTTGTCTTTACAGAAATTGGACTCATGAATACTCATATGGTGGATCTTCAAAATACTCTTTTGATAATTTACTATTTCAGCTGAACAGATACTTCCTTTTAGATCATGAAGGGACAATTCTAGCGGAACAAGAAGGAATAGTTAGATGCAACTGCATTGATTGTCTTGATAGAACAAATGTTACTCAGGTATGAGACATTATTCTTTTCTCCACTTAATGTGAAGCAATCCCTGTCTCAGGATCCTCAATTTTGAAATTTATCTCACAAATTTGACGTTTAAACTGCAGAGCTTCTTGGCACAGAAGTCTTTGAATTCCCTGCTGCAGAAACTTGGTGTAATTTCTTGGACGGAATGCATTTCGATGTTCAGTGAAGTTTTTGAAATTTTCAAGACTCGTATGAAATGAACCTAATCGAACAATAAGTGTTAGCACCATTTTTCTTTTTGCTCATACTGAAACATGTTTTTTTGCATTACAGTCTGGGTTGAGCATGGGGACGAAATAAGCCTTGAATATTCTGGAACTCACGCACTGAAACGGGACCTCATTAGGTAACTATGAAGTGCAAATTTTCTTTATGTCTCGATATTAATTACTAGATTATGGATAGGATGCCACCTTCCTTCTGCAATTTATATTTCAGATATGGAAAGCGGACCATAATGGGCAATTTTAAAGATGGTTTGAGTGCCCTCTCAAGATATTATTTGTGTAACTTTCAAGATGGAGTTCGGCAGGCAAGTACTGTCTTCTGTCTTCTGATTTTAGCACCGTCCTTTTCTTTCGTTATTTCTTTTTTTCAGGATCCTTGCAACTCATTTGCATACGTTTTCCTATCGTTACAGGATGCTATTGACCTCATTAGTGGCCGCTATACTGTGAGCAGAAATGTTCCCTCTCCTTTCCAGGCAAAAGGATTTGACTCCTTGTCTGTAAGCGTTACCTCTTTTCCTAAAGACCCTTGAATTCCAATGGATAATCTCTGTCTCGTTAAGTGTCATCTCTGCATGTCTGGTTGATTTTTTGCTTTCCTCATTCTCTATTCTTCATTGGATGCGACTAAAACCTAGTAGCACCTTTCGTTGAACGATATGATCCTCTGGACAGAGATCCAGGCCAATATTTGCACCTATAATTTGCTTCATTTATGTAATCCTACTACACCATTGCAACTTGTAACTTATGTAGCTACTGCATATTTTTAGTACCTTCCGGTGGCTTCAGCTTTAGTAATCGGGGGTCTGACGGCGACGTCAATTACAATAAACCAAGGTATAGTTCCCATTGAGCTCACCATTGGATGTAGAAGGTCTAGGCGATGGACAGTCGCCATTCGCCTGAATACCGCCTAAGTGCTCGCAAGCGGCTTAGGCGCTGAGCGACCCTTATCCGTCCGGGAATGGCTAATGATTTCTCGAACACTGCATTGTATTGATTATAAAATTGTAATAGTTGACTAGAGATTGATTGTTCAACTTGTAGCTGGGCGAAGTGCTCAAAATCTTTTATCATCTATGGTCTGCGTTGGTCTGGCGGCCGGAGTGATGGCGCTAGTTAAAGCGAATGGACGGCAAATGTGTTCAAGACCTCGCCTGTGTGGCCTGCTGTAGCCAACTTGCTTCCAACATTGGAGGAGTAAGTTATTCAGTAGAAGATCGTGGGCAATAAGTTCATTATATATGGTTATATAATGTACTGTATTGAAATGAGACATAATGAATAACTAACCTATATTATCTGAGAGTACGGAATGCAGTATCGTGACCACTTCCACACGAGCAAGTGTAGATATTTAACTTGATATGATAGCGTTCACGTGAGTTATATATAAGAACTTACGCGTGTAATTTGGTTCCAACATCAACTGAATCATATATCTTCACTTAATGTTTCAGAGCACATGCCAATGTTCGATCATAAAAATTCTTTGCTTTCTCACTTCATGCGTCAAGAGATGATGTCATTCGCAAACAATCGCTCATGCATGCGTTGAAGTAGTCAATACAACTATCATGTATCTGTTTTACGATCGATGTGATGGACAAATACCGCACACCCTTCAACAATCCATTGAAGCATTCTATCTAATTCGTGGTCATGATTCTACAGTGTGGTTCTCCATCATATGTTAGTGTCCACATGTCATGCGGAATGTCCGATAGATATTGGTGTGCTTTAGGATTCCTGCAGTAAAATTCAGTCATCTGCGCGTGGAACCTGGCTTAGCTTACTCGTAAACTTGTTTTTCATGTCATCCCTTGACCACCTTATCTTTACACTCACGATTTAAAATTTGAGCATATATTGCATAGACAAAATCGAGAGTCACCTTGTTCGCCATTGAATCCGAGTACATGAGGAAAAGCTCCAAAGATTCCAGAGCCCCTGTTCGAAATCAAACAATGACGTCTCTCATCCTTTGACGTAATGTGTTATGTCATTTCTCTAGAAACCAATGTCATGCTTCTGTGGTCTCTTCATCTACCAATGCAAATACAACTGACAATATATGCCCACAGACATCTAACGATACCACAACAAGTAATCTCAGCCTGTACGGGCAATATAGATATATTCCATCTACAGATAGAATAGGGCGGCAATATCAATATCCAGTAATGCAATGAGCAAAAGCTCAGAACACATATTTCATTTGCTTGTCATTCGGGTCGATGGTATCCTCAAACATCCAATTCACAATATGGGTCAGGACTCAGATCCCAATGTTGTAGTGCTGCGAGATAGTCAGGTAGATGTGCAACATCAAATACCCACATACTATGCTGTATTTTACTAGTACGTTGAACTACTCACCAAGCCTTCAAATATAGATTCTCAAACTCATATTTATTTTGCACCAACTGCTGACCCATATATGCCATAAATCCTAAAAAAATAGAACTAAGGATGAGTAGATATAAGAAATACAGAACTGTAATTTAAATTGGAAGTACCTGAATGTTTTCGGACTAGTTCACGAAACTCGTGTGCAATAAATGTCTTCGAGAGATTACTGTGGTACTACGTCACCACATTAAGGACACAACTGTACTCTAACCTAATATACATTATTTTTCATTTGTAGCCATTGGATCTGTAATGTGCAGCCAGCGACCAACCACATCCCAGTCCATGCATACCATCGTATTTTATCACTCTTCACAGTACAGAACTCTTGATTCGCCAGCAAAATATGGTAGTTTGCTATAGTGTGTTGCAGATGAGCATTATTTTTGAACATTTATTCCTAAATGATCATACTTGGGTCTTCATCATAATGATTGGTGCTCAATGGTATCAGACTACCCATTGAGTACCCAATCATAGGATACATCGAGATAATACGACATATCTGATCTAGAGTACATCTGATCTACCTGTGACCGTTTTAGGATGGGTTGCATGTCCTCTCCCTTATCCTCAATTTCTAGTTCGGAATTGAACTCATCTCCATCGATGCCTGCTGTATCAGCTACCAGATCAATAATGGGGGACAAGTAGTAAGCCGAATTACCTTGAGGCAATGCTCAATTATCTTGTGGCAGTGTCTACGAACAACCTTTTTGGCTCATCGGCTGAGACTAACCATTTTGGGTCATCGGTTGAGCTCACAAATCTTGACTTGGTACCCTAAAATATTGTGAATAATCTAGATACGACTGATGTGAATAATCTGTATATGATTGATATGAATAATCTGGATATTAGCTTGAAAAACTTGACCGACATATTCCGAGAGCATATTTAAATCAAACATCGAAATTGAACTACTAGAATCAGTCACTTCAGGTATTCCCGAACTCGGGCCGAAAAATTAATCGAAAAAATCGAAATCTCAACTATTCACTATAATATCTCCTAACATGTGAAATAAAAAATGAATTAATAGTAATTCAATATAAAAATATAAATATACACAAAGATAAGTAATATATAAACTATTATTTGAATGAATAGTTACCTGACAAAAATATGAATTGAAATGGTAGCCCAGAATTGACATTACTTTCACTTGCTAGTTGCTTATACTTCAATTTGTAAATATTTTTGAGTGTGGAGAATTGAAAGAGGAGACCCTTCATTTATATAGGGGCGGTGCTGCTGATAGCAGCAAAATAATGCGCCGGAAAGGCCGCGCCGCTGTCTGCAGTGCGTGCTTAATCAATGCTTCTTGCCGCAGTACGAATTAAGCACCGCGTTGCAGGCAGCAGCGCAGTACCCTACCACCCACCAGACAGGAGCGCGGTATGGCATTTTCAAAAAACGTAAGCCCTAACAGGGCATAAGAAATAATTTACCGTAAATGGGAGTAGCCACAAATTTATATAGTTTCTCCATAACGAGCATGTAAGACCAACCTGAAATTGTGCAACACAAAAAGAAAATAGAGAATGCTACTCATACACACTTCATTGACACCATTAATTTACATTATAATCAGTGACAACCATCACAACCACAAATTATATTATTTATTTTTATTTATTTTTTTTAATTGTGATTATGATAATCCACACCTAACAAGGTCTTGAAGTTATAATTCTTTTGATTGTGATTGCAACCATAAGTCGTTTCAATTGAAGGATACGATATGGATACTCGAAGACTTTTTTTTTTGGTAGGTCTCGAACTTATGACTTAATGAAAACATGTAGATCGTCCCAATTGTTGGAAGTGACTCACCACCAGATACAATCAAAACAGACTACCCAAGTGTCGTCCTTTTTTCCCCTTCTGCCCTTTATTTCAGTGGGAAGAAATCAAATGAAACTGTTTTTCTCCACCTTGTTCATACGCTCATTGCTGGTCAAATTTCAATATTGAGAACGAAAACCAACTCTGGTCGTGATGGTTGTTTGCCATGATTCCTTCACACACGTTTCTTTGTGTGAAAGGAATTAACATTCATAAGTACTTCTATATTTTTTTCAAGCCACATTATGTGTTACTATGTGTCATAGCATATTTTTAAAATTGGTTACACCCATAGAATTATTTTTTTGCATCTCAGATAGTCTCCCACGTTTACGCCCGTCACAATTAGGTTGTCCAAAGTGGGAATTCGATTCTGGTTCATTCTCCATACAAACGATCCTTCCTTCAGCAGTGCAATGTCGGACCAGAGTTTGGCAAGATGAGCGGATTCACTGATGTTTTCATAATGGACTGTTTTCTAATAATGCTACGATATGTGATTCCATGAAGCAATGATAAAAAGAGCTGCTAGTGCATATGCAATTGTTTGCAAGTTCTCTACGTACAGATTCTTCTCAATGCAAGAACTTTGTATGCCTCTCTCTCTTTCTCTCTTCAAAATATACAAGCTTCAAGCATATTTTGGCAAAACACACCAAGTCCCATTTGCATAACCTGGCCATTACTTTCCAAAAGAGAATGCTGAGGTGTGGGCATCCGAGAGGCCACCACAAGAGGAAAAGGAAATTCGGAGTGAAGATATATAGATGAGGCGGAGAGGCCGCCAAAAGAGGTGGGTAACTCGTAACGGGATGGCAAGGAGGAGCTGGATTTTCCAGTTAGGCTCTCGGTGACTGAATTGTAGTGTACTCCACCGCCAAGAATACTGTCGAGGTGTGGGCATCCGAGAGTGAGTTTGTTGGTTTGGGCAGTAAGAGGGTGGCACTGCCAAGAACTCTATTGAAGTGTGAGCATCGAAGATTGTGGCGGAGGAGGTCTTCTGGCTTCAAAATTGGGGGCTTACAACATTGTATCTAGTTTAATACAATGACGCTAAATTAGATGACTCAAAAAATCATGTTGGTAAAATTATCAGTTTAATACAAAGCAAATTCACCCAATTTTTATGGATATGCGTGTTACCATATAAACTTTGAACACTTTGAAATTTGAATAGGGCGACTTAATTTTTTGTCCAAAAAAATATTTTATTTGGCAATTTAGACCCTCTATTATATTGATTTGGAATATTAAAAACCTCATATTTTGGTGGAGTTTAGGCAACTTCATTCCCGGAATCGATTCTTCAAGGTTCAAGCCTATTCATAATTTATCTCAATTCTTTCGGGTTCAAGCCTATTCATCTTAGGCTTAAACTTTGCCTTCTCCATTTTTAAGCGATTTATCTCCGCCTCAAGTTCCTGCATCTTGACTTTGTCTTTGGTAGCATTCACGAGTTTTTGCTTCTCCTCAAGCAAATCAGACAACTTCTTCACTCAAGCTTGGCTTGGCAAATCTCATCTTGCTCTTACCTTGGAGATCTTTCATTGACTCAAATTCCTCTTTAGCCACCACAAGACTCATTTGTTTCACTTCAACTAAACTTAATATCTTTTCTACTTCCTTCTCCTTTTATTTGAGATACCTTGATTCAACTTCCAAGTCTTCTTTTTTCTTGATGTACAGTTCTTTCAACTCCCAAGCCCGTCTCTTGGCATTGATTTTGTCCTCTAATATTTTCTCTTTGTCTTTAATTCCGTCTCAGACAACTGCATCAATTTCTTCTTCGCCAATGTGAACACCACATGATCCATGACATCATAATTCATGTATACCGCAAACACAATCTCATCCTTGCAAGGAACCACAACATTGTACAACCTCGAAATCAAATTAAAATTTAGGACCGGTTCCGACATTATTTTGACGTGAGAATTCCAGAATCGGTCTTACTTTTGTATTTCGGCATCCGAAAATGGTGCAAAATCGGTCGATACCGAATTTTTGTACAAAAAATGAAGCATTTTTTGGTTGAAATATATGTGAACACGCTGACAAATATTTTGTTACTTTGTTGGGAATCTAGGATGTGGGTCAAGGATCCAAAACTCAAATTTTAGGTTCATTTTTTTATTTTTTATTATAATTTTATAATATTATCAAGTAATCCCTAACCCTAACAAACCCTGGTCGGGTAATGGATAACAGGTATTTGGTATGGGTACGGGTTTGAAAATTCAAACCCAAAATTTTCGCGTTCGGGTGCGGATATTGGTAATACTCGGACCTGAAACCTGATTGTGCAGCCTTAAATTCGATGCATTCTTAAATATTAATGCTAGCCGAGCTTTTTCTAGCAGACATTCTCGCTTAGGATCATTGAGCATTTTATCGGCCAACATTTTGTGTTCGAATATTGCTTCTCGCGCTGTTAGTCTCATTTTCTTGGCTTCATACTGATTCGAGCTTTTATTTTCGAACACTTGCACTTTTGGGCTTGGTAGTTTCCGTCTATGTTGACACATCTGTTGGGATTATTCTCAACATAGTTAGATTTAATTCCAACGTTGAGCATATATGTAATATAATTATGTATTGTTTATTGTCTCATAACGGTTGTCGAATTAAA
>JAOYMZ010037447.1:0-15676 GCA_025802335.1 Pinguicula primuliflora | reverse complement strand
CATATGTGTGGTTAACCTCAAATCTATCCCAGCCAAACCAGAACTCTGGTTGGTCCCTATGTTTTACAGTTACTTGTTGGGTTCTTTGTCATTACAGGAATGTGGAGATCTTTCAAGGCAAACCAACAATAGAGGCAGGATGTATCCACCATATCTGGGTCATCATCCACTCCACCAAACAAGTGTTCCAATATGAGCAAAGGACCAATAATGCATTACAGACTGCCCAACTTCTTTCAGATCCTCACACTGTAGTGATGAACAATGCTGCACATCAACACAAGCTCAGTCTTTATATTGATGCAGCAGTGATCAGATACAATGGAAAAGCAGTTGCTGCTGGTTTTTTCCAGAACTCGCGGGGAACATGGAAGGTCGACTTCATTATCTATCTCGGGAGATGTTTGCCTTTCCTTGTAGAGCAATGGGGAATCCGGAATATGGCATGGGCTCAATCTTGGTGCCATAAATGGTTTTGATAACCTCTATCTGTTTTAAGATTGCAAGGAGGCAATACAACTACTACTACTAAATAATCAAGAGGAAGTCAGGAATGACTTATCCATTCTAAAGGCCATCAAGAAACTACTAGGGAGATCTCTTACTATTGAGCTCCTATATATCCAGAGAGATAAGAATGCTCAAGTGGATATGATGGCCAAAGATGCACTTAATGATGATAATTACCAGCTGAGGTTATTCCATCCAAAACCCCACAGAGGGTTCCTCCTAGCAACTACAGGAGGCAATCCAATCCCTAGTCTATCTAGAAGTGGATTGTCAATCAAGTATTCCCGCTGACTCCTCCCAAATTCATCTGGTTCAAACAACCTTGAGTCCGGAACGGATGCTATTTATGTTTTTGATTATTCCCTGTACATTTTGTGAACTGATCACCCAATGTATTAAAAAAAACTTGGAGATTTTCGAGCACACCCCGATTGAAATTCTCATACCGTGAATATTGCAGAACAGATCAGATATTTTGATTTCAATAATAGAAAAAAAAAATACTATTTAGCTTCAGTTAAGACGATGGCGAAACATTCCAAACAGAGATTAAAAAACTGTGTAGAAGAGTGATGAAGGATTGAAATGATGTCTGGCTGGATTTTTTTTGGCCTCCCTGTACAAAATGTTCATGAAGCCAGCCAAGCAAATTATTGATTCTGTGCATCATCTATAACACATTAAATGAGTGCTCTGCGGTTGAACAATTTACCATCCTCATCATGGTGCTACTACAATAAACACCTCGCTCACTATGGAAATCTGAAGCTTGCTGTGCATCCAGCAATGAAGGATTGCTTTCATATATATTTACTCCATTTGTTTTCCAGAAGTACTTGGCAAGCTGCGTGCATAAAGGAAATATGGTCAATATTGAACTTCTCATTATTCACTAAACCAGTGTTGCTCTTTAAGTTAACTTGTAACCAGTGGCGTATCCTAGAGGTCTGACTAGGGATGCGTTTCATATAGGGACAGATCCTGGAGGTATCTGGAGGTTTAAATAGGGAGTGCGGGGAGTGCATGTCCAAGGAAAAAAATTAGGGGGTGCAGGTGCACACCCACGCCCCCAAGCCTCCGCCACTGCTTGTAACACTACAGGAAGCGTTTCTAACTTCTAAAAGGGCATCGCAAAGTTTTTTTTTTGGGATAGGCAAAGTTATCGAACACCCTTGGATTTGATAAGTGCATCACACAGTTATGCCAGTTAGTTCCAAATTTTTTTGACGCATTTCATTTACGTATTCTGAAACTACGGAGCATAAGTCAATTTCATATTTGAGCATACCTCTAAAAGTCTTCCAATGGATGTACAAGAACTCCATCATCACTCCAGTTCACACTTGCTGCATCTTGTTCTTTTCCAATTAATTCAAGGGGTACGTCCAACTGTGGTGGGCTCTGCAAACCAGTAAACACGAAATTTATCCGTTGATACAGACGACTTCATCAAGAGCTAGACACTCAGCAATTACTTATATAAGACTTTTGGCAGCCATCCAATGTAGGATAGATGGAGAATACCATGCAACGGATGAGAGGCCAATTTATTCCACGGAAGAAAGGGTGTTGCTTGATGTCACTAGCACCACCAATTGATCCTAAACGACTGGTTGGATCTCGGTTCAACAATGCGTTAATCAATTGCCTTGCTGCAAGACTTACCTAGAATGTTATAATAACACAAATAAATCATTGAGCAGCAATCATATAAAAACAGAACGGTTAACTTCTTAATTTGAGTTGTTCTTTTGAAGAAAAAGATACATAGATGATGCAATTAAGAAAACAAGAGTTGTTTACCGGGATGCTACTGGGGAAGGTGACGTCTTTGTGCAAGATGTTGGCAAAGGTTTTCTGCCTATTCTTCCCTCGGAATGGAGTTCGCCCGTACAGCATTTCGTAGAGAAAAATACCTAAAATTTTCAAAATAAAACAAATACTGTCAACAAAAAGCATATCATCATCCCACTGATATGAAAAGGAAAACAAGTTCAACCACAATCTAGTGCAATTGTGGTAGTTCTCTGCACCTGTACTTTACTAATACTGAAAGCATAAGTTACGCATTTCTTCTGCAAGTGAAAATTATCATGCCTAGCATTATACCTTTACTGTAATTAAAGTCACAGACAGATGTCGACATGATTTCTTCAATAAACCAGATAGATACACCGAGAAACAGCGTAGTCGATAATATACCAAGATTGAAGCATCTAATTTTTGAGATCTAAGAGTCCAAGTTTAACAAAAAAACAAAAACAAGAATTATATATTTGAAGTTATCCCGATATTAAGAGTTCCAAGCATCTTAACAAACAACTAAGGCATCATTTTGCACATTCGAAAGAACCTGCAAGTTTGTAGAAGATAGTAAATGGAGGAGAAAACTTCCATAATATATAATCATTGATGAAGTTAAGACCACATGGGTCACATGAAATGCTCCACTAGATTTGTACGAAACCGAAGTTAATGATACATATTAATGGTATAATAAGATTCTCAAGTGGGATTACCGAGCAATAAAGTACAAGGCACTATTCATCATTTCTTTATCAAGAACGATGGCAGAAATTATATTATGCGCTAGAAGTTTTCTATTCATTGTTGTTTACATTTTACTCTGGCATTCAGGCAAGTGCATACGGTTTTAATTAAAGTAGAAGTGTTGATAGATTTCAAAAAGCATACCAAGTTCCCACCAATCTATAGCACTGGTATGACCTTCACCAGTAATGATTTCCTGCAACAATGACATTAACAGAAGAATAAGCATTCATGAAACTTCAAGTCATCAGAAGGTACCTATAAATTTATAGATGCCCAATTAAATGAGGAATAGAACGTAAAGTAGCAAAGAAGAATGTTGTAAAAAATAAAAGAATAAGTAGCTATAGCATTGCCACCTCAAGCCACTCTTGCATTGATTAAAACCATTAGTTTTTTTGTGCTAGAAGTGCTACCCAAAATCTGGTTAATATATGCTGTTATAGCGGAGGAATCTCCTAGTCAGATCCATTAATTATAAAAATGTTTTTGTTACATTAAACTTTAAGATGAAGTGGTTACCAAACACTTTTGAATAAAGAAATAGGACAAGGTATATAATATAGAATCGACTATCGTACCGGTGCAATATATTCTTCAGTTCCAACAAAAGAATTTGATTGAGAATTTGGCTCGGCATAGAACAATGGAGGAGGTTGACTCTTAGATCTTCTCTTTTTCACCGGAGGATGCTTTATAACCTGGATGAACATTGTTGGCGTGGATAAAGTGTCAAACTTCTTGCTTTCAGAACAAAAATATAGCTTTAGCATTCAATTGTTTGATACAGCACATAGATGAAGAATTTAACAGAGAAAGCACGGGCGGGTAAGTGCAAGTAAAAATAAACATTGAGGTAATTTAAGCATTCAATTGTTTCCTTTTAGGTAATCCTTGCATTCATTATAAAGTCCTTCACAATGCATCTTTAGGTTCTGTTGTCTAAAGTAAATCTAATGTGAACGTGAGTGATAATTCATCCATTCCCCTGAAAACCATACTCACCCATCTAACCATGGTAGAAGAAAGTGATTCGGATAAAATCTTTGCATGATACAAAATTATTACACTTTTCCATCAAAGATATAATTCCTGTGAGGGGTTAATGAGAATTAATACTAATTCAGATGGGATGAAAATGCCAACTCAGTGGACCTTCCAGAAATTATGTGAGAATACAAATGAGAAATTTTCCAATTAGAAGGTAAAAGACCAATTCCATACCAAACTTTGATTTCTCTTGATTATGGATAGAAAAAAGAACATACTAGTTTTTTTTCTGGATAAGCGAAAAAATATATTAGTTGATATCACAAGCTACTTGTGATTACTTATTACATACCTGGGGTTTAGAAGATGTTATAAATGACAGGTCAAAGTCAGTTAAAACCACATGCCCGTCCTTCTGGATAAGAATATTTTCTGGCTTCAAGTCCCGATAAATTATTCCTGTAGGGAAACAAAATAGCATGAAATAACCAGCTATAGGACAAGATATCCAAATATTATATATATTGTGCATTGGCAGCTGGAAAATGTTTTCAGGTAAGCGGAAGAAGTTGCATTAAGTACCTAAACAATGAAGATACTCCAAGCATATGACGATCTCAGCTGCATAGAACCTGGAATTTGATGATGCAAACTGTTTACTTGAATGTCATAAACAAGCAAGAATCCTGGTAAACAACTCAACTAGGCATTGTTGAGTCCAAGAAATAAAAATGTGAAATGATCTCATCCTAGATAAAAGTAACAGATGATTTTTGTAAAACAGATTCAGAAATTCTGATAAACCACGTCAGTATATTGTTGTTTTCTTTAAAGCATTATAGTATAGACGCTTAAATCCTTACCTCGCTGACTCCTCTTTAAACATTTTCAATGGTTGTTTGTCAAGCAATGCAAATAACTCTCCTCCAGGGCAAAAATCTGTTATCAAACAGACATGTGTAGAAGTCTGCAGATAAATGAATTGTCATATCAGAAATATAGAGATACAAGAAGAATAGCAATCAAATAGAGATGTTGCACAAATAAAAAGCAGTAATCAGATATCTTCAGCATCCCCTTCCAATTTGAACGAAAAATTAAGTCTTTAATAACAACTGTGTTGCTTATTTTGTGTTCTTTATCAAACGACAAACAACACTCCCATATGTTCACTTATTGCAAGCAAATACTACTGCAGGGAGTCTACAAGAAAACATGGAACCCCGTGACCATTACGTGAGTATGTACTACTTGGCCCCGTCCATCTGAGTCCAATGGCCATCATATGGGAATACCCCAGAATTATGGAGAATCCATGACACAGATAACCATTTTGCATGTCAAGTTTCACTTGAACAAATCGATAAATGAAGTGTAATGCAATCTCTTTTCTCTTTAATTTACTAGGAAATCGTCCGCTAAATAGTTATTTTCAGATATTTTATTCGCAAAAAAATAATAAAAGAGCGAGACAAGAAATAGACTAAGTCAACACACTAAAAGTGCATCCTCTGTACCTGGGACTGTACGAATGTAAGACTCAATTTTGATATTAAAAAAAAGTTATCATGTTATTGTAGCTCTATTGGAACCTTTTTTAGGGATCGTTGAAAGTTATGAGGTATGAAGAACGACATAAGTTTGGAAGTAAATTTTGCAAGTTAACTATAAAACCAAAGGAATTCAAGGATGATACTAGATAGCGGTTTTAGTCAAATTGTCGATTTCGCATTCGCAATGCATATCTATATGTTTTTATTGCAATTTTTTGTTAAAGCTTGTGATTACAAAATTTATCGCAAAACTCTACTTTTAACTTGACTTTTCTAAGATTTCAATAGAAGGTAAGTATTACTACTTTTCCACTTCACAACTGTGGAACTGACAATGAAAGTAGTTTTACCAAAATCAAGTCTAGCTTAAATGGCGCAATGCAAGAAAACTGAAAGGAAAAAGTACCAAAAACAAAAGTCTGTTTACATATATCCCAGGGTTGTCTACATCTACATACCTACATTGTAGCTGAAGATTTGCAGAATCCTAATGTTTTAGCCCGGAGATGATGCTACTTCACTAATTTTTTTAATTGAATAGTGTACTACTCTAGCACAGTTTTTCATTTTCATTTCAATGTTTCATGAGCAGATTGAGTATCTTAACCTGGAAAGATGTGTATAATGTTGGAAGAAATGGATGATCCAACATCGAAAGAATCTCTCGTTCAACGCACGCTCGATGAACCTGCGTGAATCACCAGTATTATAATCTGAAATTGTAAATGCATCCACAAACATGAACACATAAAAGTAATCTAGCATACTTTGGAAATCTATGTATGAGTTTTAGTGGCTTAAAATGTTCGAGGTAGTATAGATCAGAAATAATGCACTTGAAACGATTTAGTAGGTAGATTCTTATCTGAATTCAGTATTTCAAAGGTGCGACTAGTACTTTCATTTTTTAATATATGACTTTTCCCTTGTTAGCCTTCATAGATTTAACCAAATGAGTGAATAAATAAAACTTGATATAATAACATACAAATGTATATACATCTCAGGATCGTAGATATACAACGGGTGTACAAAGTTTCGTAGATACACGACAGATTAATCTCAAGTGTATTTTTACTGGTTTCTTTTCAACTCTTCACGTGTGTATAATCCATCTAGTTTAAGTTATATGATAGCTTATGAACTTTCGAACGGATTCATGAAAAAGTATCAAATAGAAAAAATGCTAGTAGCAATATGACATTTGGATATGCAAGGACAAAATGGTAGCAAAAAATTGAGCCTTCAGGCAGACCACAATTAAATTCCAGCAAGACCAACGAGTTGGACCCTGGAAACAGAGCCCAGATGCGCTATATGATCAATAGACTATAGATAGTAAACAACATGTTAACAAGCTGACCTTGTTGCGGTTCAACATCATAGATTTATCCATTGCTTTCATGGCAAATAATTGGCCATTGCTGATTAGCTCCACTAGATGAACACTGACAAAGTATAAATGATGGCAATTGTCACTTGTCAGCTGACGTAATCATGATGCTGAGAATGAATCAGTGCCAAATACCATGAATGAACAGTTATCATCCACAGACAGAATGATTTTAAGATCTTCAGTAGAGTAATAGAATTAGATGCGGCTCTCTTTAGGCCATAACAGTACAATTAGATTTCATAATTGCATCCCTAGATATATGTGCGCATAAAAAACTCTAATCTGAATGGTTACCAGTCACCAATTGCATTTTAATTAGTTGGAATATTTATCAGAAATTCTATAGTTTGATTATTACTTGATATCTTCAAAGGTCACTGGGATTCAACACCGTGACCATATAAGCCACAATTTTGTGACTACTAATCCACAAAAAAGTGATAAGTTTCATGAAACTCTGACAAGTTGTAAGAAGGTGGAGAAACACTCCCCTTTAAATATAGCTCATGAAAGGAGCACAAGTTGCCTATGTAATTCTTGGTTGTTACTAAAATTACCAGATTTGGGCCAAAACAAAAACGCCTGAAAATGATAGGTATCAATTTTGGGTGCTTCTGAATAAATATAACCAGCACAAGATGAATAGGAATACAACTTCTACAAATCAAACAAGTATACCTGCCGGTATCTCCAGATCCCAGAGGGCGTATTGGTTTGAAGTGATTCAATCCAATCTTTTCACCAGTTTTAGTGATCTACAATGGACCAAATGGACAATACACATTCATGGTAAAGCATATCTAACAGTAAAAAAATATATATCTAACAGTAAAATTGTGATTGTATCTTTCATGCATCTGATAACGTTCAGAAGACAAAGGGAACTTGTTAAATATTTCTAAATTATCATTTTAATTAACACCCATTATAAATCTGGAATGAATAAGTATTATAAAAAGAAACCACGTCAAACCTATCAAGCTAACCATAAAATTCACCATGAATCAATGTAATTAAATATCAAATCTAAATAATAAAAATATTTTTTATTCGTAACATTCCAACTACAGTTGAATTTTCAAATGAATGTTTAAACCCGATGCCAAAAGCTTCCAGGATCCTGAAATAATCGTAAATCTTCAAACGATTGATGCAATAAGCTAGAAGAGTCAAAGTTCAATTTGCAATAATGGTGAGTTATAGGTGAGGCAATCACATAAGTAAAACACGGTGTCACCTTTCTTATTTCTGTCCATGCAGTGCTTTCTCTTTTGTGGGGTTTGGGAAACACGGGTTGAGAATGTAAATCCCACAGGTGTTCTGGTGTCTGAATTGAGCATCATACATGCATCAGCAGAATGGCTAATACATAATTCAGAGAATGTACACTTTCAAAAGTTTACGAAATGCATTCTCCACGTGCACTTACTTAATTCTTATGTCTAAGTTCTTTTTAGTAGGATATATGAAGATAATAAGCATTGGGAGAAAGGAATACCTTACCAAGTTGGCATCAGGAAGTTCTCGAACAGCTTCGTCTACATTTTCTGCTGTTTCTTTGACCTGGTAAAGAAGAATTTAGCTATGTCTTGAAATTATTAACGTCATAATTCCAACTGCAATCAAAGAGACATCTTATTGATAGGTATTTCAAAGAAGATGATAGTTTCATCCTGAACAAGCAACAGGTATGTGAGGTAAATGATTTATTAACTACAACTGTTGAGATTTTACTAATGTGACTAAACGGAGCAGACACGCAATATAAGATGTTTTTAGGAATATTTACCGTTGCACATCCTACTTGATTTTTCTGCACGTCAAGAAGATAAAAGAGACAAGCATAAAAGACCGAAAGTTAATAGATAGCAGCACACTTACCAACTTAGCACCCTGCTGCTCGGTATTCTCTGAGAGACGGTTCCTCAGTGGTTCGACATGATCACTTCCATCTAGTTGGACACCAATAAAGTATTGGAGTTCACCCTAAACGTATCAACGATGGTCAAAGAACAAAAATTAGCTGGCATACTGAAGAAAATCTGCTGTAACGTGAACTGAAATATGATTTGAAAAACCAATTGTACCTTCTGATCACGCATAGGTTGCAAGTGAAATAAGTTCCAGAATTTTTTCCCTGTAATGTGTTAAATTCAATGTACAGATAAGTGCAAGTTGAGAAACTCCAATTTTGTGTAGAAACTCCAATCGTTTTACTAGCATTTTGGGAATCCAAAGGCATAACTTACCACTCTTCGTATAATTTATTAACTGAACGGTAATCTCCCTTTGTTCCCTGATGGCATCCCGTATCTTTGATACAGTTGCTTGATCAGTTTCCGGTCCCTGAAGAAACCTGGACAGTTTCCAATCATGTAAGGTACCATTAGAATTGATCGGGCATGCTGAAAATCACAATAAAAAGTCAATCAAAAGTAAATATAAAATCAACACATAAGAAATGAAAAGGAACATAATCAACTATTGATAGGTTTACCAAATTAGAATCCATGTTATAGTCATATGTACCTAGGCCATAAATCAAGCTGGAGAAAAGCCACAAAGTGACATAACAATAGCTGCCAAAAAAATTTTCATGCAAATGTTCTTCAAGGGTCAAGCCTCCGCCTTGAATCAGTATATTTATATTAAGACGAGTCAAGATTCTTCTCCACTATTTAACCTTGTGGCGAACTATAAAGTGCTTGAAAAGAAATATAAACTAGCTCAACATACTCAAATCATTTCTATAAGAATGGATATTCAAGAATTATATGTAAGGATATGGTATTAGACTTGTTATTTTATTGCTATTTGTATTTGGTACATAATTATGAGGCTAATAATCGCGTTCTGGGGATTCTGCGCTATTCTTATTGATTATGGATACATTCAAGTTTTCTCCAAGATGCGTTTGTGCTGTCATTTTTAGTATAGTTTATCCAACGTTTAGATTAATTAATACTCTGCCTTTGGGAAAGTTCATGAGGTTATAATATTAGCTGAATGATAACACATTTTGTAACAGCTAGAACTGAAGCTAACGCCATACCTGCAGTTCCTTCCTAGAATTTCTTCACGTGTATACTCCGTCAGCTCAAGGAAGGTATCTGATGCAAATATCTGCAAATTACGAACTGGAATGTTAAGCCTTCTGCATTTCCAGAAGTATAAAATTTCAAGAAATATATGACAAATAAAAGTCATATACAACCAGAATCAAGGTAATTAATACTAAAGACAACTAAACAACATTGTTTTGAAAGCCATGCAATTATATTTTTCTCTTAACTAGAAAAATGGTGACCAGAATGATCAAGATGAAAAAATAACCAGTATGCATCGTTGGTCTTACAATAGGATTATCAGGAAGTCTAGGATCCGATATCACAAAATTCTTCTCAATGCGTTCTAATGTTGTTGCCAAGTCAATCCCTTGACGTATATCCCTCTCTCTCTCAGCGAGCTCCCAACTCTCTCTCCGCCCTACATCATTTGTCATTAGGATCTCTGGCTCAACATGCTCATAGTTTGCAACAGTAATGCTTGAAGACCTCCCTTTAGACCTGTAGGAATGCACATTATCTGAGAACAAGGGAATATACTATCTGGGAGGCCTTATGAATTAGTGACTTCACGATTCTACAGGAGCAGCTAAGTCCATCAACGAATACAAAGACTCAGCAGCCAAGGTGGCCATTGTGTACTTAATGACAAGAAGAGTAGTCTTTAAAAACTGCAACTGAGCAGCAAAGCGAACCCGACATATAGATTGATGATTTACCTATCTTGAATATGTGGATCAAGATGCATTACCAGTTAATAGAATGAATTTTCAATAAAATTCCATAAAGAAAATGAGCATGTTCCATATACTTTCCAACACATCTGATACTATAAAGTTGTGCTAGGAAGAAATTACTAAAAGATTTTTGGGTACAAAAAACTAGCAGATTTGAAATAAACAATACGTGAAGATAGGAAAAGAAACTCTCACCCAATATATGAAGCACGAGCAGATTTTCTAGACTTGTTATTTGTTTCTCGAAGGGATGCTGAACGAGTTACGGTATTTGTTGAACCCAGCTCAGATGCCTGCCTCCCAATCGCACCTTTACTTTCCATTTCAGCTGGTGCAATGAGGATGGACTCGAGGTTTGACTTCTCATTTTCAAGATTGGTAATAGTATCATAACTCTGGGATCTTATCTGAGATTTGGGGTCCTTAAGGGTTTGCACAACCTCTATGATGGAGCCCAAGGCTTCTTCCTTTTGACGAGCTGAAGCAAATCATTCAATTAAGACAATGCATAAGTGGATCATTACATTTAAAAGTTGTCCAACCAGCTTACCATCATAACGAATTAATGACTTTGGTAATCCATTAGGCCGCAGTGCTTTGTCTACAACACCTTCAGTGTATTTGCTGACCTCGACCTGCATTCTGACAAAAAATAACGCGGCATTTGTTAGAGTTACGAAAGAATCTTTTTCCTGCTAGCATAAAAACAGAGGACAAAGCAATGCATTAAAATCACTCCAAAACATGTGCTGAGAGAGACATGATAACGTCGTCATGCTGAGAATTTGCAGAATCTTATGATTTACACATTAGTTCAAATGCAAGAACTTATATTCACTTTCCATTCGTCAGTCTCACGTTCATGTGGAGGAAAGTGTTTCAGTAAGTCTATCTTAGAACTTCCTAAAGTTCAATTTGATTAGTCCAATGCAACCGAAATTGGAAGCATTGGAGAATACTAGGATTTAGCTGGTGCAAGTCAATAGAAGAAATTCTACCCGATAAATTTTATGGTTCTTCCTTTATCATCTTTAATTGGGGTGATTGTCAGAAGATTCCAGAAAGGGGTGCCATCCTTCTTGTAGTTCAAGAGCCTCCCACAGTAGCTGCTTCCTGTTTTTGTTGCCTTCCTTATTTTATCCACCTCCTTCTGGTCCGTGTCGGCGCCCTGCAGGAAACGGCTGAACCAAATAACAGATAGTTACCTTCAGTCTCTTACCAAATTCAATAACACACATAATTTACAGTTATAATAATGACTGTATCACTGATAAGGAATGCCTTCTAAAATAGAAGCATAGAGGATTTGTTACCAATTCCGTCCTATAATTTCTTGTGAAGAGTAACCAGTCATTGTGAAGAAGCCGCTGCTAGCATACACTATGGGGCAATCATGCTTTGTCGCATCAGAAACCACAAATGTCTGCTGCAACGTCGCCAAAGCATCCCTTAACTCCTGAGACACCCTTGGCAGTCCAGATCCAAGACTGTATTCATCAGATGTTCTTGAAGATGTGGCGCCAAACTTTTCCAGTGAACTCCTACTAATTTCTCCTCCTCCAGAGGGATCACTTGACTGCGTACCTGCGGCGCGAAAACTACCATCACCTACATCTGTCCGCACCATAAGCCCCTTCTCAGCAGTTCTTTCATTTATGCTAGCCTCAATTCCAACACTTCTCTCCGTGCTCCCACCATCATTTGAAGCAGCAGCAGCAACTTTCCCCTGCTCTTTACCACGTGACGACTCCATATCAGCTCCCAAACTCCCTCGTCAACATAAGCAACTCCAAGCTATTGCTCACCTACCATCAGAGAACTGTAACCTCCCCCTTTTCCTGTTAATATACAAAATCAGTGGTTTCCCCACTTTATAAAACTACCAAGATCAAAGTTATGGAAAACCCAAAACCAAATAATAGCCTCCCAGAAAATCCAACCCAATCCCAGAAACAACGAGCTTGTTATCTCATCGGTAACTAACTAATCAGCAGGAATACTGAAAAAAACTGAAATACACAAAGAAAAAGGAACATTAATGAAGCAGTACAGAAAATAAATGACGCGGTTTGCGGGTGCGAGAAGTAAGACAGGAAAAACAACCTGTACATGGGGCTAGGAATCAAGCAGATAAGTGGAGAAATCACGTTCACAGAATGCACATGAGCCTCAGCAGCCAGTTCACATATACGTACGTGGCCACAATACAGAACACCTACGACGATTGTCTTCGTGTGTGTTTCTCCGTCAAGTAGAATTTGTAAATATTGGCGCTCCATTTTAACCTGGAGGAGGAAAGGCAATCTACAGTTCACACATATACTGGTCCCGTATTATCTTTCTTCTGTTCTCATCTTTCACTGGCACACAATTTTTTACATGTGGCCGAGTGAATCATTCCGTTGTAAGAAACAATACGACTGACTGAACTTAGGCAGTTCATTTCTGAATGGTTTGTGTATGCTTTATCATCTCAATTGTAGACCTCTCTATAAACGAAATTAAGTGCTCCCTATATATACACTTTAATAGCATGAGGAACATTTTCAACAAATATTTCATCAATTGACTATTTGAGTTGCAGGGTATTGAAATTTTTTTTTTTTTGAAATTTTTTGAATATGCTACAAGTAGCGTCCTATTTTTAAAAATGTCACCGGTAAGAGCAACCAGTATATTGAAATACTGGTCTTCTAATAAAGGGTGGTAATTAACCCAACTAATTACTGTCATTAACATATACCGGTCTTAGACCGGTGTGTTTTAAATATATCTTTTTTAGTGTGTTAAAATTTTAATATATATTTATTTTATTATTTTTTTGTTAATGAATTGATATATATTTATAAGCGCGTAATGTAAAATAATTAAATTTTAAAAACAACCACTGTCAATAATTTTAATCATCTAAAAATGTCCTCCATAATTCTGGATCATTTGAGGGCTCTTACCTGTTCTGTGTGCTGCCAATACCTAACGAAAAACTCGGGGCTCGTATACCCTGAGTGCCTCGCAAACTACTCGGGGCTCGTATACCCTAAGAACTACTAGGTCCTGGCATCGACTGAGTAGCTATTAAGATACACTCGTAATGTTGTTCCCGATCAGGCACAACTGGACCTCCAAGCCTCGACTGGAGAAATGATCTTAATTCCACTCTTGCCCCTCGCCACTGCTCCTCTGTCACACAGTTTTCTACTATCTCACCAACCTGATGGTACTGTATACAATTAAAAAAATATTAATTGATGGAACAAATAAATAAATATGAAAAGGTGAAAGAATTAATTTTACCGTCAAGTTCAGCAGCGAACTGTAGTCATATGGTACTCTCCTCTCCGGTCTCGGCAATAAAGTGGTCAGTAATGCAAATTATATCATTCCGTATAAGCCTCGTTCCATCTAACGATTTGTGCTGGTAGAGGTGGATCCCCACTAATGTACTGGTTCCTCCTAGTCCACATCTCACGATACAAAGCAATCTGCATCTTTTGCCGCATACTGCCTCTGATCCCGTGAACTCGCGTCTCGTTGATCCTGCCAACTAGATTGGGAATCGACTGGATGTATTCAAACTGATGTCGAACACGACGGGCGTGAACGAACTCTATAAAATCCATCTAAAATATAAGATCGTCGTAGTCCCAAAATATCCGATCGGCAGGGCTAATCAGAGATATGTCGGGTGGACTGTACGTAGTGGACACAAACTACACATAACATAGGAACCGTTAAAGATCTAAATTAAAATATGAACGATCGAACTTTTTATTTTGATACGAAAACATCAAATTATGAACCTGCTCGGCACGCACATCATCCAACTGCATCCGGATCGTCCGAATCGAATGACTCCCCTGGGACGCTCTTCATCTTCCGGACGAATTTGACACCGTAGACCTCGGAAAATTCCTCAACCCGGCGCTCAGTGTGACTATCAAGTGGCGTCGGCAGAATATGGGGAAAATAGTAGGCAACCTCGAATATCCCATCACTGAATAAGACATGTCGCGCCAGCCAACGACTTTGCCCCGTCCAAAGATCGGTGTGTGACATTTTAAAAAATAGGACGCTACTTTATGACAGATTCAAAAATTTTCCCAAGATATACACCCCCACACACAAATTATTAAAATTAATTAAAAAGTAAGCAATAAAATCGGGCGCCACTCCGCAATTTTGTTTGTCATTGAGGCAACTCTACAACTTTAATTATCAAACCTCCTCGGCCAATACATGCCATAAATCAACCCAATTTCGAAATGGTAACGGGTGTTTATTGGTACTTAATCTTGGCTCCGACAATTGAAAGTTATTATTTGATTCAGGATTTACTTTTTTATGTGAGTCTTCTAATATTCTAGATTCAGACTAAGATCCAATTATAACCCGCTAGATACTCCGGAATCAGTCTAACTTCGGTGAAGAAGAAATAGTACATAACATCTGTCAAGCTATATGCAAAATAACTCTATTCGATAAGATGCTGCCTAGCCACCTAGGCTATACAAAAAATGTTACCTTTCGTTTTGTCCGAATTCCGGCTTAACCCGCTAGGTGGCTAGACGGGCGTTTAGGCCGCCTAGGTGTCTAAGCACCCGTCTAGCCACCTAGCCGAGCAAGTTAGAGTATGCCTAGCGCATTCTCGTACACTGTTATCTATATCTCGCCCAATCTTCCCTAATCTAAGAGAACAGCCCTAAATAGTGGAACGAACTTGATAACCATGAGTTATATTAACCTGGTGGGTCAAATCATGCGAAAAATGTGAACGAGAAAAGCATAATTAATAATTAATAGAGAACATGTGAATGCACCACCACAATCAAACAGAGTGAAGGGGAAATGAACATGTCTTTTTGTGTGTGTGTGGGG
>JAOYMZ010037436.1:0-15676 GCA_025802335.1 Pinguicula primuliflora | reverse complement strand
GGTTAAGTAGTCCTAAATAGGGTTTTAGAAAATTCCGGCGACGAAGTCGCCGGAACCGGACCAAAACTTGAACATATTATCTCCTATGTATAAACTTTCTAACGATGTGTCCAATTCCGTCAACGGACAATCCTAGTGGCCGAAACTAAAAATGAATTTAAATTTAGATGTAAATTTATATGTTCATATAACCTGCCCTATGTATATATATATTTCGTAAGGTCAAATATAACTATGATGATAACTCAAATTGAAATCCTAGCCCAACAATGATTAACTTTTTTTTAACACCGACAAGATAGTCTTCATTTTTGGGAAAGTTTTACTTTAGATTTGGGCTTCTATATTTGTAATAAAACATTTGGTGAGTCGCCCGCCTAATAAAAAAAAGAAAAAAAAGTTAACTTTTTTTTTTTTATAAACAAATGTATGGAATCATGAACTTATACCATGAAATATAACATCTATTTAAAAATATTAAGATATTTGATTCAATGTCAAAGAGGGATTAGCCTAATGATTATAGAGTGACAATTACAATTACAAGTCACGTATTCAAATTTCCACAACGACATTAACTATTAAAAAAAAGATACTTAATCCAATAAAACAGTATTTTTAGAAAATAAGCGTAATTTCCCCCAGGTAAGTAAAAAATAATAATAGGCGCGATTTGGTTAACCTGATTTCCGTGTGTACAGTCGCCTCCCTTCATCTGTCGACGCGTGTCCCACGCCAGCTGCGCAATAGTAACTGCCCGTTTTGTCCACCGGTTCGGCCAGTCGTCCTTATCCATATAAAGCCAAACTTCAAAAAACTGTCGAATTCCGTAAAAGGGCGAGGCTCCGCCTCTCCGAATACCAGTAACCGACTTCGATAAATTCTCTCTTAGGGTTCGAGCTGCGGCTGCGATGGCGCTGAGGAACCAAACGGATCGGATGAAGGGGCCGTGGAGCCCGGAGGAGGATCAGCTGTTGCAGCGGCTCGTCGAGAAGCACGGGCCCAGGAACTGGTCCCTCATAAGCAGATCGATACCGGGTCGCTCCGGCAAATCCTGCCGGCTGCGGTGGTGCAACCAGCTTTCGCCGCAGGTGGAGCACCGGGCTTTTACGCAGGAGGAAGACGAGACCATAGTGCAGGCTCATGCCAAGTTCGGCAACAAATGGGCCACCATAGCCAGGCTGCTCTCCGGACGTACGGACAACGCCATCAAGAACCACTGGAACTCGACGCTCAAGCGGAAGAGCGTGTCCATGTCGGAGGAGTTCAATGACTTCGACCCGGAAGCGCAGCCGCCGTCACACAAGAGATCGGCCAGCATCGGATCGGGCACGACGGTGTTCTCTTCCGGATTCGGTTTCAATCCGAGTAGCCCGACGGGATCCGATATGGGTGACTCGAACCAGTCAGGGCACCCAGTGTATCGACCGGTTGCCGTCACCCTACCCGTTGGGATTCCTACTCGTGATCCCCAACCCGACCCTGTTACTTCGCTCAGCCTTTCACTGCCAGGTTCAGCATCGAATCCAAATGCAGCACCGGAACCGAGCCCTAATCACTTACCCGACCCGAATTTGACCACTGACCTCGTGTTGGAATCCGCTTCGATACCCAGATCCTTCGCGGTAAACCTCTCACCGAAGGGGGTCCTTTCCCACCCTCCCCTTCCTCTGCCACCCACATCCCCTCCTCAACAAACTGTCTTTCAGACCCACCAGTTTGCCTCCGCCGGAGATTTGGCTGTGTTGGGTGAAGGGCGGACGGAGAAACAATTTTTCAGCCCGGGTTTCTTGGCGGTGATGCAGGACATGGTGAGGAAGGAGATTAGGAGTTACATGGCGGGGATTGAGCTGAATGGCTTCCATCTACCGAGCGAAGCCGTCAGGAATGCTGTGGTGAAAAGAATGGGTATCAGCAAGATTGATTCAAAGGAGGGTTAGTCTGAGGAGGAAGTGATTTGTGTTAGCCTCCTACGAATCATCTCAATTTTCCTGTTAACTAGGAGCAGGTCCCAGAGGTAATATATCAATTGGGTTTAGTAGAATTCTGGTCTGGTGTTTCGCAGGCTTAAAAATAAATAAAACAATGGGAAGGCTGCTGTACAGAGGAGACAAATCAGCTTGGTTGTTTTTCCAGCTTGAACGTTGAACTTATCTGTTCATGACAATTTTAATGCTCAACTGATCTGATGTTATCTATGTGAGGATGTACGAAAATGGCTTGCCAGCATTATAAAGTTATCAGAACTTCACTAATTATTTTCAAGTTCCTTCAAATTCTTGTGCAGAGTTACAGATCTTATTGGAAGAAAACACTTTGAATTATACAAAGCTTCCAATGGAAGTCGGCCTAAGGGTGTTATCACATGCCGTTGCAGAGGGGTTTGAAAAGGATTCAGATTTAGCCCATGGGCCTCATCTAGTTTCCACCAACTCAATGCCATTGTTCCATTGATGCACAGAAACTCGTACAACTACCTAAAAATGTACCTGACGTTTCAATATTTATTAAGGGTGCGTTAATCTAATCTTCCATTAGAAACTATATTTGTGTTTACTATGGTTGTTTCATAATTAATTTTACTATGGTTGATTCATAATTACGTATTGTTCACTTGAAGCCAATTGATATAATTTATCAAAATATTTCCATCTTTAACCCCTACCTAAATCCTCCCGAGAAGAATTTATCCGGCGAGACCACCAGAGGACGTTGAAAATTCCCAATGTGAGAGGTTTTGTCCATATGGGAAATCAGGTGGATGGTCATTTTGAGGAATGCTATAAGGTACCCATATTTGGCATCCAAAGCACACACATGCCTTATGAGCACACCCACACCAACATTGATATGTGTGTGTGCATATATATTAGGTGTGTTTTGGGTGCCAAATGTAAAGGACCCATTTTTATTACTGACGGGATTCTTCATTACTTGAGTAACTTTAGCAGCTTGGCAGGTTTTTCATGGTTCTCAATTAATTCATTTACTGATACTAGCAATGCACAGTGCCCAAATAAGCGTATTTTCTTCTCGGGAAGCTTGGAACGGAAGAGGGGACGGGAGAGAGAAGTGAGAGTACGATGGTTGCTGCCATGGCCTGGTATTGGCGGGCGGCCTGCTCTGTGTTGTTGTCGTTTGTTGCGATTGGGAATCGATATAGAATTTACAATTATAGGCGACGGTGTAGATGTTGAAGTGGTGGTAAGGACAGCTGATGTGGCGGCCATGGGAGCTCATGATTTGTGATTTTGGGAAGGATAATGATGTAAGAAATTGTAAACTGTGTTGACTAGATTACAATTTGACAAATTGTTCTTGTCTACTATCTGAAAAAAAGGCGGGTCACATCTCAAAAATTTTAATGACCCGAAAATGGGAAAAACGATATAGAGCACGGATGGAAACACACGGATAGCTCATGATACTCCGTGTGGCACGACCACATAGGATGGGCCACAAGTGTTGACAATTACATGTCCACTTAAAATTCAACACCTCTACCTCCGTGCAACTTTGTAACTTTTTTCTGTGAACTATATCAACTCTACGGGACGAGAGTTTTGAGTAGCATTATAAAGAGCAAATCCCTGAAAGACTAACAGTGCAATGGCAAGTGGAAGAGATGGTTACATTTGAAGAGAATATGAGCTTAACCTCTGCTTTCACAATGGCAGAAATTTATGAGGCACTAATGCAGTGTGGAAGCCCTAAAAGTCTGGGCCCCGATGGGTTTAATTTCAAATTCCTGAAACACTTCTGGCCAATATTTCAAGAGGATATTTGAGACTTTTTTTGTGATTTCTGGAGGGATGGAAAGCTAGTAAAAGGTTTAAATAGCACTATGGTTGCATTGACCCCAAAATGCTCTTTCCCACAGGACATTAATGACTTTCGACCTATCTCTATGGTGGGATCTATATACAAGTTGTTGTCCAAAGTGTTATCTACAAGGCTGAGCAAGGTGTTGGGCAGGATTATTGCACCAACACAAACAGGATTTATCCATCAAAGATCTATACTTGACAGTATAGTATTAACTAATGAAGTTATAAACGAGGCCAAAAGGAAGAGAAAAGAATGCACTACACTGAAAGTTGACTTTCAGCGAGCATTTGACAGCATAAACTGGAAGTTCTTGTGGAAACTTATGAGATCCATGGGTTTTTGCAGCAAGTGGTTGGCATGGATGAGAAGTTGTGTAGAGACACCATACATATCAATCATAGTGAATGAGAGTTCTTGTGGAGAATTGAAAATGGAAAGAGGACTTCCACAATGAGACTCTCTTTCACCATTACTCTTTGCTATTGCGGCTGAAGGGATGCACATACTTACTATCAAAGTCATGGAAGGTGGACACCTTAAAGGATATAAGGCAGGAGAACAGAATTTTCAGATCAGTCATCAGCAGTTTGCTGATGACAAAATAATGTTTGGACATGGATCAATAGAAGATGTTATTGCTATGAAGCGTGTGCTGAGGATATATGAAATTATTTCGGGCCTCAAAGTGAACTTTCATATAAGCTGCTTAATATCTATAAATATGTTGGCACAGATGCAGGTAAATTAGATGCAACTACTGAGCTGCAAGAGATACACCATCCCATTTACCTATCTGGGAGTGCAAGTAGGAGCAAATCCTAAACTGGAATGAACATGGAAGTCGGTTCTGGAGCTAATGCAGAAGAGACTAACAGGTTGGGAGAAGAAATATATATCTTTGGGAGGGAGAATCACACTGATTAAAGCTGTATTGACCTCTATCCCTATATACTACCTCTCAGTTTACAAAGCACCTGTAAAGGTCTTGAAGAAGATGTCCAGTATTATGAGTAAATTTTTTTGGGGAGAGGCTACTGGAGGTCCAAGAAAAATCAAGTGGATCAGCTGGAAGGTGGTGTGTAGACCTCGGAAACAAGGAGGGTTAGGGGTGAGAGATTTGAAGAGCTTCAACCTAACTGTGCTTGCAAAATGGGGTTTCAGAATCCTACAAGACAATGCTGGACTGTGGAAACAAGTTGTGCTATCTCTTTATGGCCAGTTAACTCCAGAAAAACAAGAAGTGGCAGCTGAAGCATTAGTTTAGCGGAAAGACTTAAACAAGTATATCCTCTACGATGACTGGTTTAAATCACAGGTTAAAGTACAGATTGGAAATGGAGAGGAAACTAAGTTCTGGACGGACATATGGCTGGGAGAACGATCCCTAACTGACAGATTCCAGAGCTTATACTTAAATGCAGTGGATAAACTTGCAAAATTAAAAGAGAAAGGTAGATGGCAGGAGATTGAAGGAACCTGGTCTTGGGCCTGGTTGTGGCATCGACCCTTTACAGAACAAGAAGAGTAGGAGTGGAGACTGATGGTATCAATCCTGCAATAAGCGCTTCCCTGTACCAGCCAATCTGACAATTTGAGATGGAAATTAGACAATATACATAGATTTCCTGCGAGTGAAGTATATACTATGATAATACAGAATCAGTGGAGGGATGCCGAGCAAAATCATATAGCTGCAAAAGCTAGGAATACGAACATACCCTCAAAGATTGTTGGATTCTCTTGGAGCTGCTGCACAATAGAATCCCAACTGCAGATAGCTTGATCAAGCGGGGTGTAAATTTAGTTGCGCTACACTGCCCACTGTGTGAGACAGAGCATGAAACGGCCACCCACTTGTTCTTGCTATGCCCGGAAGCTGGTAAAATCTAGAGACTAAACTTTGAATGGCTGGAAATTGATCAGCCGATCCCGGATGAAATTGAAAAACTAGTGGACTTGGGGGAAAATCAGACGACCTCTTCTTCTTCCCTACGCAGAATTTGGCCGACAATCTGGCAGTTAGGAGTCTGGGAAATTTGGAGGCAACGAAATGCAGCGATATTTGAACAGAGATAACCTGACGCGGAGTTCACGAGAGAAAGAATACAGATGAAAAGCTAGCTTATTCTTCGGACCAAAACGAGTGAGCTGCAGGTAAGTTTTGTAGAATGGTGTATAAGCCTGTTAGCATGTAATTGACAAACAGAAATGGGGAATGCAAATGTAAATATGTAAAGTTATACATTAATACAACTACTTACTTACCCAAAAAAAAAGCTCTACGGGAATGGTAAGTTTCCTAGTGAATAACACAATCTCCACTTTTTAGGAAAAATCTGGAAGAGTTATAAATCTATCAAAGTGGACGTTAGGGCTGTAAACGAACCGAACCTGAATTAACAGACCATGTTCAAGCTGTGTTTGTTATGTTTAGCGAACGAACCGAGCTTGTTTGTTAAATTTAACGAACAAAATTTTGTGTTTGACCTCTATTTGTTAAGGTCTACGAACTATTCACGAACAGTTTGCGAACAAGCTCGCGAATGGGATGGTTTGCGTTTGTTCATGTACAACTCGTTTATGTGTTCGTTTACATGTTCGAGACCGTTCGTTCTGCATTAATGAATAATGAAAATAAGGAAAAGTAAGGACTAATTGATACTTTCACCATCATTTAACGGTTCATTCAAACAAAAACAATCATATTGATAGTTAAATAAATATGTATGTTCGAATACATTGCAATCACTTTAAGCTAAAATCAATGTAACCGTTCTAGGTTGTTTGATATGGTATCAAGCATAATCAAAATCAATTTAAAATCTTAAGCCCCTAAAGATCATACAAAAAACTGTTTACGTACCAAGATCGAACAAATAAATCCATATTCGATCTCTGTTTGTTAAGATTAACGAACGGACTGAGCTTGTTTGTTAAGCTTAATGAACAGAATTTTGTGTTAGAGCTCTGTTCGTTAAGGTCTGCGAACCGAACAAACGAACTTTAAACGAGTCGAATTCAAACTTGTTCACGAACGGCTCTATTCATTTACGGCCCTAGTGGACGCACCCTAAGTCAATTAAAGTTTGAATCTTGTGTGACATTAAGGCAAATTTAAGTCGTTGCCTATATCTAAGTCAACTAAAGATTGAATCTTGTGTGACATTTTGAAACATCTACAGCTATGTTTCATTTTCGGGGAGCAAGGACAAAGGCCATAGACTAAGAGAGTCTTCATTTCGTCCTTCCATGACTCTCACAGGTCGTGTTTAAAGATTGAATCTTGTGTGACATTTAGAAACATACTTCTGGATTCAAGCTGATTTCGTGTTGTCCAAGCTTCTGAACAGAGGTTCAGATAGAATGGATCAATCAAAGTGTCGAGAATAAGAGGCATTCGATGTTACATGGGTCCAGAATGAGTGTTTAACCTCCCAATAACCTCCAAAGTTGACATGTATAGTTATGGGATTGTCGTGCTGGAGATGCTGACCGGAAGGAGCCCAAAAGTGCAGAGGAGCACTACACACTGGAAATAACTTATTAAGATTCAATAAACTTATTAAGATTCAATGTAAACTTATTAAATAACGTATTAAGATTCCAAGAGAAGCAGCATGTACTTGTAAATAATAAGATGAGAACTTCAGTTATTCAATCCAATCTGCAACACATGCATTACAACCTCTCACGAAGCAGTAGCAATTGAACAGAAAGGTCAAAGGATTCTACACATAGTGCTGAAGCCGGCAGTTCAAATGGTTAGCTCAGAATTAGTTGGAACATAGTAGTAAGCTAGTAACAAGGAGGAAGAGAGTTTTCTAGCTCCAAAGTGGCAAACTGAGCTCCAAGGTATTGCAATAAGTCAAAAAATACGATTAAGCATATTGTTTTGAACAATAAAACCATACAAAAACAAGTGAACCGCAAATAGGAATCAAACCTGCGAGCATTGCCGGTCAATGGCCATTATTACCACCATAAACACACATCTATTATCAGCAATTCACTTTGGAGAAACACGAATGGCATCCGACAGCTCAGCCCAGTAAAGGAAGAAAGAAAGTTACATTTATCTATTCACCAAAATCGAATACAAAAAGCTTTGATAAAGGTGAAATGATACAAGGCACCTCAGAAAAGCACCTCACACACACCTATTTACCTGCCCACACCCACCCGTCTTGGTGTGTGTTCACACTTCACCAGCCAAAAGGTGCGATTGAGATGTCTTTTTGAGGTGCCTTATATCCCTCCTCGTGATGAGATGAATTAAGCCGCAAATTCCTGGACAAAAGTGGAAACATTTCTAACAGAATCCATGGTAAGATGCCACAGCCATCTAATTAGAATGCAAATAGCAGCAACAAAGCTGTCTACAATAATACAAAAAAAAAAAAAAATTAAAAAAAAAAGAGAAAACGAAGCAGACCGTAAATTTCAATACAAATTCTCAAACAGAAAGAGATTTTCCGCAACCAGCGTAGATGGCATAAACGAAACGCGAATGTGCTAGTATTTCTCGCTCCGTTACTCGTCACCGGTGACTGAATCAGTTTTCTCGCTCTGAGGCGGAGCATTAGATCCAGCGTCTTCCTCTTCTGGCTTAGCCCCCGGTTCAGTTCGATCAACCGTCGCCTGAGCCCCAACCTCACCGACATGAGTCGTCCCCGGAGGTCCCGGTTGTCCAGATCTAGACTTCACCGTATCCAGCATCCTCTTACTGATCTCCTTCGAGTAAACCTGCAAGATCTCGATCCCATCGTCATCAGCAGTCCTCGCCGAACTCGCCGCATCGAACGCTTCATCCTCAATGCGCTTGGCCACATCCACCGCCTCATCGTTCGAGATGGTGCCATACCTCTTGGACAGCAGCGATTGGGATGAAAGGGTCTCGACCAGACGATTCCTCACCGCATCGCGCGTCTTCTCAGACGGCGGCCAGATGCTGAATGAAGCGCCGGAGAATTTTGACGAGGTCGGGGCCGGTGGGGTGTCCGGATGAGGTGGTGATTGCTCGCTTTCGGCCATGTTGGCGTAGGGTTTCCTTACCTTCGGAATTTGGGGATTGTATCGGTTTCAAATAATTCCAATTGAGGAGCGAAAGGAGGAACTCATCTAAAAGCGAGCGTTATAAATTGTTTTAAGAGCGAGAAGGGGGCAGCTGGCCATTTTCGTTTCCGCTGTACTAAAAGGAACAATTAATAAGGCCAGCCCACTTTTATGAGTATGGGCCGACAGGAAGCTAATATTGATTGTGAGTTCTTTCATTTTTTAACAAATTACAGGGGCCGCCCGTATGGCATCAAATAAAACTGGTTTAGCCACGGAATCAATGAGTTCCACTATAGCGCACCTCCCAGCAGGCACCTCCTCATACCCCCTCCCCGTTTGGCCCAAAAATCGACGATTTCCCAAAAATTTAAATGGTATAAACCCTATAAATTCGAGGGCTACATATTACGGCGGCTTCGCCGCCGAAAAAACTAAAACCCTATTTAAATGTTATAAACCTAAAAGCTAAATATCAACCCAAGAGCTAAACCATATAAACCCAAAAGCTAAATACTATAAACTCAAGCTAAAATTTATGAAAAATCATCCATATTTTGACTAAACGGGGAGGGGGTGTGATGGGGGTGCTGGTTTTTGGGGGTACCTATAGTATTTTCCGGAATCAATATAGGATAATGGATGGTGGTACAAATTTTGGACTATTTATATTTTATTTATCAAATTTTTATATATCAAAACAAAGAATAATTTTCATATCTAGAGCTATGTATGGTAAAAAATACAATTGGTACTTGCCATAATCCATCGTCAAAATTGGTTACACTATTGGAAAATCCATACATAGGAGATAAAAAAACTCATATTTCGGTGCGGTCCCGGCAACTTTCTAAACCCCTATTAAGGACTACTTAACCTAAAGGAATTTTTTTTAGAAATTCCGTCGCCGGGACCACACCGAAACATGAATTTTTTGATCTCCTATACATGGGCTTTCCAATGGAGTAATCAATTTTAACGACGGGAGATGACAAGTATGAATTGTACTTTTTACCGTATATATAAGGCTATACAACTGAAAATTTCTGTCAAAACAAAAGTCCCCTTTTTATACTTTACACTAAATCTAGGACATGAACTTTCCATTCAGGACAAACTCATCCGGATCGTCGGATTTGGCGATACAAATGTTGGATAATCTATATTTCATTTATCAAATTTCTATATATCAAAACAAGAGTCCCCTTCTTGTCCTGCTCACTAAATCGAGGACAAGAACCTTCCATTCAGGACAAACTCATCTTAGCAGTCAGATTCAATTCGACAGTCCAGATTGAAATAATGCCAAATAGGCTTCTACTACTCGAACATATAGTTTATGTGAAATATGAGCTCATCTGGCAAATCATCCTTGCTCGTCCATATGACCTACCTGGCACCCGCGTACACCAGACCATATTGTGACCGCGCACGTTGATACTCTTCACCAGCGACAACCGGAAATCCCACTCAAGTTCCGGGTACAGAAATGGTGCGATGAATCTGCCTCTAGCTGCATCCACATGAATTGGTGTTTCCTATCTGCATAACATGATGCATTCATATTCCAATTTCTATATTCATTGCTCGAGATTGATACAATACAATACATATGAAGAAACTGAAATCCGAATAGAAGAGACTCACCCTGTTTCCTGATTCTTCTCTGGCAACATATCGTTTAACTTCTTGTGGGTTCGTCAGTGTGGGTTGGCTCGCCGTCCGGCAGGGGTGCGGCGGACGGGTTTGAGGCGGAAGGTTTCGAGTGAAGAAGGGTTCGCGAGAATTCTCCAATTCTTGAAGTCTCACCCACCAATTTTTTGTCTAATAAGGCCAACCAATCTGTACCGTCAGATTAAATCCGACGGTCCAGATTAATTGATCTAGGATGGGAAGGGATTGTCTCTGACCGTGTGCCCCTGATAAGAAGCCTAGTCATCAAAACAAATATAATTTCATGGTGCTTTTGTTTCCAACTTTTCAAACATAGATTTTTAAAATTTCTAATTAATTAATTATAAAATAGATTTATTTACGAACTAATCAATATAACGATGCACGCACGAACGATGCACGTCAGGATGAACCCACTCTGCGTATATGGGGCCATTCACGAACGATGCACGTTCCTAACCTAACAGTTGTTTTTTCGATTTCTCTCCTAGGGTGTTCTTTATCCGATCCTGAAACCTTCGAGGGAAGAGAGTGGAATGCCATATATGAAGGATATTGAGGACGTGCCTGACTGTACGGATGAGCGGATCACTAAATTGGTGGAATTGATCAAGACGTCTGGGTCTAGGGGGGTTTTGCGGGCGACTCCCACGAAGAAGAAGACGATCTATCAAGTGAGAAAAGGCAGCTCAATGCCTTGCCACAACCATCTCATGATTCTCATCATACTACTTTCTCTTAGCATGTTGATGAAATCTTTTATCTTATGAGGAAGAGATCTGAAAAATACAAGAACATCTTTCCACAAGAAGTTTCACTTGCCCTGACTGATTTCTGTACCCTTATCAATTACTCGTATGGCAAGAAAGATTTTGCACGAAAAAAGAGAAAGAAAGTCTTATACGGGATGTTCAAAAAATACGTGAAACTGACCCTCGGTAAGGAACCGATGTAGTTGACTTGCAAGAACGTGTGCGTGCCTTGGATTGTCGATAAGACATACTAGGTGGCGGCTGTCTTGCACTTGGATGGAGGTCGGATCACTGTTATTGATAATCAGCCGACGGCTTATTCAGACGATAAGATCTAAAATTCGTTGCATCCATTAAACACACTGATCCTGGAGATTCTGAAGCTTTTCAAAGAAAGCGCCATGTGGGGCGAGCTACTCGTAGAAGACATATGGAAATGATCCCATCCTCGAGGATCCCTTTCTTATGAGATTCGACCTGGTGTGGACATAGGATAATAAGTTTATTTCAGTAACTCATATATTGGGTAAGTTCAATTATTGTTTTAATTCGTTAACGGTTTGTTCATTGGTTTATATACAACGGAGGTTGCGGGATCTACATGTGCAAGAACATCGAATTGCACATGATGGGCACTGTTATATTATCTGGAACTGTATAATAAATCTCATGGAATTCATGAAAAGTAATGCACTGTTATATTATCGGGAACTGTATGATTTATCGATTTTTCGAGGATGCTTGGAATTGTAACAGTGTACACTTCAGGGCGTTTGATGTGGTTTGATGTACACTTCAATGCGTTAAGAATGAATGACTTAGTAAGATTTGCGAACTCAACAAAATCCGAACAAAATACATAATGAAATTAACTCAATTATAAACTACTCTCCACCGTCGGGAAACGAACGAATCCCTCTGTCGGGGAGCGAACGAATACCTATGTCGGGAAATGAACGAATCCCTCCATCGGGAAGTAAATAGATGCCACTTCGCCCAGATCATGAAAAGACTATATGCTCACGTGCACGCTCACGCGCACGCTCACACGCACGCGCACACACAGTCTATGAAAGGAACTGCTGTGATTTTAGGGCCCGAATGCTGTAACTGGATTAACCATGTTTAGTCGCGGTATTCCCGATAGCCGTCGTAATAACCTCGACACTATTCGGGTTAACAGATTAACTTTTAAAATATAAATATTCTAATAATTAATATATATTGACTAATATAAAAGTAAATTGTGTTGGATGATGGTATAATGATATGCGTGTCAAAATCACTTATTCTCGTACGAGTTAATTGTATTCTCATACAAGTCAATTATTGTGAACAAAGAGACTTCATTGTATTCCTAGTAGGAGTAAAGACTCAATTGTAGGAATCATTGTATTCGTGCATAGTTCAATTACATATAAAGAATGGAGTTATATGGGGTAAAGACTCAAGAGTGATTAGTTACAGGTCAGGAAGATGAATTTAGGAATAATTATTTGGTTCTGGTTGTTTATGAATCAAGGGTATGGGGACCGACCGATTAATTCGGGTATACCACGTCTAGTCGCGTAGTTGTCGAAATTGTTCTGGCCTCAAAAGTTTTGGCCCCGACTAAAGTATTCGGGTACACCAACGTGGAGTAGCGTAATTGTCGAAATTGTTCTAGCCTCTAGGGTGTAGGGCCCGACTAATGTCTTCGTGTATACCACATCTAGTCGCATAGTTGTCGAAATTATTCTAGCCTCCACGTTTTAGGGCCCGACTAAAGTATTCGGGTACACCACGTGGAGTTGCGTAATTGTCGAAATTGTTCTAGCCCCTGGGGTGGAGGGTTCGGCTAAAGTATTCGGGTATACCACATCTTGTTGCGTAGTTGTCGAAATTGTTCTAGCCTTCACGGTTAAGGGTCCGACTAAAGTATTCGGGTAAACCACTTCAAGTCGCGTAATTGTCAAAATTGTTCTAGCCTCTGGGGTGGAGGGCCCGATTAAAGTATTCGGGTATACTACGTCTAATTGCGTAGTTGTCGAAATTATTCTAGCCTCCACAGTTTAGGGCCCGACTAAAGTATTCGGGTACACCACGTGGAGTCGCGTAATTGTCAAAATTGTTCTAACCTCTAGGGTGTAGGGCTCGACTAAAGTATTCGGATACACCACGTCTAGTCGTGTATTTGTCGAAATTGTTCTAGCATGTGAGGTTTAGGGCTCGACTATTGTATTCGGGTACACCACGACGAGTCACGTAGTATGCTACACCCGAATTAAAAATTCATGTATACAACGCATTGTCGTGATCTTACCATCAGACATGATTAGAACAATGGATGTTGTGCTAACTATAGGTTAGTTGGAGCAAGAATGTCTCTTCTGTGATATCCACAATTGTCTGAGGTCGGGACGCTTGCTGTGTTTGTTCCGAATATACTATACGAGAGATTTAATTATAGTATAACAAAGCTGTGGTGGGTTGTTTATTGTTAAATATTTAGTGTCTGACAGCATGTCCGGGCTTATCACGTATTACCGACGTGAATAGAACAATTTTTTTAATAGAACAATTGATTATGTACTTATTACAGGATAGTTTTCGGAATAATACTTCCGGAATAACCACGATGGGTCGCATTCTTATCGATGGATGTGTTTGTTTAATCATTAATGGAACGAATTCAATTATCCGGGAGTATCACGCATTGTTTCGATCTTACCGTCACGTGATTAGAACAGCAAATGCTGTGCTAAACTACAGGATAGTTGGAGCACGAATGCCTCTTTCGGGATATCCACTATTGTCCGAGGTCGGGATGCTTGTTGTGTTTGTTCCGAATATACTATACGGAATATTTAATTATGGTATAACAAAGCTGTGGTGGGTTGTTTATTGTTAAATATTCAGGGACCGACGGCGTGTCCGGGCATACCATGTATTACCGATGTGAATTGAACAATTGATTATGTGCTTATTAAAGGATAGTTTTCGGAACAAAGCTTCTAGGATAACCACGATGGGTCGCGGTCTTATCGATGGGTGTGTTGTTTAATAGTTAATGGACTGACCTCAATTATCCGGGCGTATTATGCATTGTCGCGATCCTACCATCAGACGTGATTAGAATAGCGAATGCTGTGCTAACTACAGGATAGTTGGAGCACGAATGCCTCTTCCGGAATATCTATAATTGTCCGAGGTCGGGACGATTGCTGTGTTTATTCCGAATATTCTATACGAGATATTTAATTATGGTATAACAAAGCTGTGGTGGGTTGTTTATTGTTAAATGTTTAGTGACCGACGGTGTGTCTGGGTTTACCATGTATTATCGACGTAATTTAATATATAATTATTGTCAAGCTTAATGGGTCGCTAAGGGGACAATGGCTGAAGTTTGGACCAAAAGCAGTATCTGGAATCACCGCTTTGCAAAAAAAATGTATCTGAAATCACCACGTAGGTTCCCGCTTTACTCGTAGGTCGCGTTATACCCGACATCTTGGAAGTGCTGAATTATACTATAGAACATGAATTACGCCAATGAATAGATTATGATTAAGCAATGAATACAACTGAATTAACAACTACATGGAAGAAATGAATACAACTAAATCCTTATTCTCAAGTCTCTATTAAATGTTCAGCATGCAAATTAAAAGTTGGGAAGGGTACGATACGAACTGTAGGCTGCAGCCTTCATTCCCGCCATCCACTTGTAGTTTCGTTCTCCTTATCAACACTTCAGTTATTGCATGTCTTCGTATAGTGTTCGAGAACATCGTAGTTCCGGCAGTGATTCTTGCGCTTCATTGTTGCTTCGCCTTCCGATGTCGAATGTGGAGAAAATTGCTTTCTTCTCTTCTTGCCATGAACCTTTGGGGGAGGAAAAAGTGCATTGATGGGAACGATATGGAGATGTATGCTGCAAAATTCTTCATCATCATGCACCCTTGTGAAGTCCGATGTCGGCGAGTTAAGACTGTGTGATCTCGTGTCAGATTCATTTGTTGCTGCAAACGCATCTACACAAGGTGACTTAGCCTGAATGTTCATCCCGACTTCTATCTCGTTGACGTTGAGCTGACGTGCAACCAGTCTGTTAGCTTTGGTCTCACCCGTTGTCACATCAATTGTCACGGACTCATGTCTCGGCATAATTATTAAGCCAGCCTACGTGCATTCTGCTACTCCATTTAGATGCAAAACAACTTCCAAGGTGTGTCTCATTGAATTCTCATTTTCACGTTGATTTAAAAATCCCACAACATCGCTCTCATCACGCAGGAAAATGGTAGACTCTGCTGCATGGTCGAACTTCCTTTTGGGATTGTACTGCAAAACTAAATATATTGTATCTCTACTAAGACCATATCTAG
>JAOYMZ010037425.1:0-15677 GCA_025802335.1 Pinguicula primuliflora | reverse complement strand
GGTCTACTTTCTACAGTCTTATAAGAGGAGCTTGAGTTGTTTTAATGTATTCTTAGGGTTCGTTTTGTTTCACTTATAATGTGTTATTTAGGGTCCGTTTACTGTTGTAGATAATGTGGGATTACGATCGTTTTCGTAGTTTTTAACAATCGTAATTAAACGCGGAAAATTGTTTACTGCTAATTTGATTACGATCGTTACACAAGGTACAACTCGCGAAATCCAACGATTTTGGCCAAATTCTGATTGCGAGCGATATTTCAATCCCTTTAAAAACGTTTGATTTGAAAACTTACTAATTCACGAGAAGGACAAAAGACGAAAATATGCTAAACACTTAACCTAAATTATTCGACACCCTGACATGTATACATGAAATCTTTCTTCCTCTTCCTCTTCCTCTTTTCTCTTCAAGAACCCTAGAAATTTCAAGAGCAACATTTCTCCTTCATGAACAAATCGAAATTCTGATGAACCCCAATTCCCCAATTTCCCGACGGCGGCCAAGGGTACGGTGAGTCCAGGAGGCGGTCAACAGCGGACGACCAAATTGTTGATGGACCACTGTAACGCCGATTTACTGCTCTCGGAGAAATCCATGGCAGTGACAATTTTCCGATCTATCGCCATCTCTTCTGTTGATGCTCTTTTCTTGCTTCTCCGATTACTGTAGCGGATCTGATGGAGTGAATTCTATGGTGGCCAAGTTTCTCGGCCTCAGCAAGCCACTTTTTATGGACCGCGCTGCGGTTAGAGGGTTGATACGTTATGATGCAAAGCATGGGTTCGAGCCAAATTTCATGCAGTTCTTGGGAAAGGGGGTTAGATTTGGAGTTATCCCCTATGATGATGAGTCCGTGTACTGGTTTTTCACGTGGAGTCCTTCTCTGCAAGGTATATCCATATATATTGATAAGCTCAATTCATATCACATTTTGAACTTACCTTTTTTTGACAAGTAAAAAGGAGAATTTTGAGCTTACTTAGCATAGCATTTCTCATCATGTTATACCCTAGTCACTTGATTTATACCTAATTTTGTACTTAATTATGTTGGAACAGACTTATAGTTCATATGGAGCAGAACTATGCAGATTAGATAATAAATGATCAAAAGGGTCGAGGTTCAAGTGTTGGTGTGCATACTTGTTGCTTTAACCTTCATTCCATGTACAAGTGATTGATTAAGGTCAAGTACAACCTGATCTCGTGCAATACATACAATACTTGGATCCAAAGACACCAAGAGACATAAAAATGCCAAATCTGGAAAAAAGCCGCCGACCTTCCAAGATGTTCTTTGGCCAAAACTGGGAAGTAGGCAAGAATGATTTATTTACACATTGAAATTGCCGTATCTCTCAAACCAGCTCGAGCGAGGTGCTGTCACTTCACCACAATGCAGCATTACAAGTTCTCTACAATATACATTGGACGAGAATGGCAAAAGATGCAGCAAATTTTGAGTTTTAAGCCATACAAGCAAAACAGGCCTTTTCGAGAAAGAAGAAAGGAAAAGTCCAAGCAGCCCTCTTGTATCGAGCACAACTTGCAAACCACTTCGAGGGCCATGTTGTAACTTCACATGAAGTTAACCCTAGGAGTCCTGGAGAGATTTCATTCACATGTATCAAACATTGGATGCGCCTAAGAGGGCGATTTACTGGCAATAACAGAAGATGGCCCTTGGAAGCCCCGAAGCTGAGTTCTTGCTATTTCCGGTCATGTCTCAAAGAAGCTGCAGCAACTCCATGCTTGTATAAGCTCATACTTTAAGCATGAACTAATTCTGTAGACTTAGGGATCGGTTGAGCCGAGCTTTACTGATTTTGACAATATTTATTTGAGTTTTATGAACCATAAATGATGTCTTGAATGACTATGTGCTGCATTGATAATCTTGGGTTCTTTTGGACGAAATATCTTGAGCCAATTTTGGTGATTTGCATATATTGAGACGTCAATTATGTGGATTCGACAATAGGCATAATCACACTGCTGCCCTTGGGGTATTATCCCTAACTTGTGGTGTCACACATGAAAACAAGACCACTTAGATCATAGTTAAGCCAAAGCTTCAACTATGTTTACCAATTGGCCATGTGAATCAGACAAGTCAGAAGAAGAATTGGAGTAGAACATGGAAGGAAGGAATATGCATCAAGAATTGCTGCCTCATGATGATGATATGCCTATTGAGGCCTTTGCTATGTGTGCTGCAGCTAAGACAACACCATCTACCAGAAGGCCAGTGATTAGAGCTCACAGTTTTGAGGTAAAACCATCCACCATTCAACTCATGCAGCCCCACTCTATATTTGGAGGTTCAGAAAGCAACAACCATTATACTCACATTGATGCTTTCCTTGAGATGTGTGATACAATTAAAATCAATGGAGTGAATCGAGAAGTCATCAGGTTGAGGTTGTTCCCTTTCTCACTCAGAGAGAAAGCCAAGGAGTGGCTTTACAGCCTGCCTACAGATTTTATCAGAACACGGGAAGAGCTGAGAATAGCTTTTATGACTCACTTCTTTTCTCCTTCAAGGATTGCCGGAGTGTTGACAGAGATTCGGACCTTCAAGAAAAGAAGCTATGAGAACATTTATGAGGTATGGAAGAGATTTACAGGATTATTGAGAAGCTGTCTGAACCATGGTCTCCAACATTGGAGACAAATTCAGGCATTCATGACACTAGAAGGGATGCTGAATCTGCAACAAATGGTACATTTATGCAGAAAACCTATATTGAAGCCTCTGCGTTGCTATAGACATTGGCTCATAATTGCTACAAGTGGCTAGTAGATAGGCTTGCTGGAAGAGGGACAATGCACACTCACAGTGCACACCAGATTGACACTCTTACTCTTTCTGTGAAGGAGATGGGATTTAGGCCAGATCAGTTGCTTCCAAGCCAGAAAAATCAGCCAACACCCCAAACATATGTAGTGCAGAAATCTTGCTTTGAGATGTGTGGAGGGAATCATCACTCTAGTCAATGTTATGAAGCTCCTCAAGTGGATCTACAGCAGCTACAGTATGTGCAAAATCAGCCGAGGTATGGCGATCAAGGTGGCTAATAAAATCAGAATTATCGAAGGCAAGATGCATCTGGTTTCAGCTGGAGTAACCTTAGGGTGCACTGGACTCTCACTTGTTGAAACCTCATGCCACTCAGTATCAACAAACTTCAAATGCAGCATGAAGTAAGGGAGTGACAGTATGGCTGCTCTAATGGATTTATCTCCGAAAAATGCTGATATACTTGCACAATTTATGCAAGCCAATTTGAGTTTCAAGGCATAGATGCAATCTCAGTTCCAGAACATGCAGGCTGCCTTGCAAAACCAGAATTCGACATTGAAAAAGTTGGAAAATGCAGTAGGACAACTAGCTTCACAAATGAAGGAAAGGCAACCAGGAAAGTTGCCTAGTTTCACGAAAAATTTTCCATGGGAAAGCTGCCAAGTTATCACCTTGAGGTCTGTAAGAGAAATTGAAGAACCTGAGCTTCCTCCATTAGTGGTGATACCATCTAGGACTAAAGAAGAAGAGGAAATGGTAGCTGAAAACAGGAGGATTAAGGCCAAGAAAATATTGAAGAAAATGGAGAAACGGGAGCAACTTGAGCTCACTGATGAGATTATGAGGTAGTTGCCAAGGCATTGGAGAAATTCACAAGTGTTTTCAAGAAGCTGCACATAAATATTCCTTTTGCTAAGGTATTGGAGAAGATGCCCATCTATGCTAAATTCATGAAGGTTATCATGACTAAGAAGAGCAAGATTGATGATGAGGGGACCAACCCTCTCATTGCAGAACGCTAAGCCATTTTGAGCAGCTAGACCCCCTCAATTCCACCCAAGCTCTCGGATCTAGGCAATTTCATAGTGCCTTGCACTATTGGAGAACAAACTTTTGACCGAGCACTATGTGATCTTGGAGATAGCATCAACCTGATGCCAAATTCTATCTCTCAAAAACTTGGTTTTGGAGAGCCTCAAGCCACTGGAATCACACTTCAACTTGCAGACAAGTCCTTAAAAAGGCCGAGTGATATTGTTGAAGATGATTTGGTTAAAGTTGACAAGTTTATTTTTACTATGGATTTTATGATCTTAGATATGGTGGAGGATTAGAGTATGCCTATTATTCTTAGAAGACCTTTCTTAAGACAGGAGGAGCCTTGATAAATACCCAAAAGGGAGAGCTGAAGTTGAGAATAGAGGATGGAGAGTGTGCTTCAAGGTTTATACTTCTATGAAGATTCCAATGAATGATTTTGATGAAGTTGAGCATGCTGAGCATTGCTTTGCTGTGGAGAAAAGTCAGCAGTTACTTTCAGAGAATCTAGGGTGAATCAAAGATCCTTTGCTCACTTATCTGACTATCAAAAGTGAAGAAATTCTTCAAGAACCATCTGTGGAAGAGTATGTCGTGTTGATGAGTAAACACTTGAGCAATGAGCCGAGACATGTTGAATCCTTAAGAGAGAAACCTCCACCTCAGCAGAGTTCTTTCATACAGCCTCCGGAGCTTGATTTGAATACCCTTCCAAGTCATTTGAAGCACTATTTTCTCGGAGAATGAGCAAGCTTACCAGTGATCATCAATCAAAAGTTAAGTGAAGAACGGGAAGCTGCATTATTGAGTGTTCTCGAAGAACACAAAAGAGCTATTGGCTTTAATCTAGCGGATATCAGAGGGATCTGTCCTGCATTGTGTATGCACTAGATTTTCTTAGAAGACAACAACAAACTTTTGATAGCTGCACAAAGGAGAGTCAACCCAGTGATGAAGGAAGTAGTGAAGAAAGAGGTGTTGAAATGGCTAGATGCTGGTGTGATTTATCTAATTTTTGATATTACATGGATCAGTCCAGTACAATGTGTGCCCCAAAAGGGTTGTTTCACAGCTCAGATGGATGAAAAAGAGGAGTTAATCACCACAAGACCAGTCACTGGATGGAGGATATGCATGGATTACCTGAATTGAATAAGGTAACAAGGAACGACCATTATCCTCTGCCGTTTGTAGATCAAATATTGGATAACTCTCTGGTCATGGGTTCTATAGCTACCAGGATGGCTATAGTGGATATAACTTGATTACTGTGTCTCCTGAATATCAGGAGAACACTACATTCACATGTCCTTATGGTACATTTACATTTAGGAGAATGCCCTTTGGACTTTGCAATGCTCCTGCCACCTTTCAAAGGTTTAGATGACCATCGTTTCAGATATGATAGAGGAGATTATAGAGTTCTTCATGGATGACTTCAGTGTCTTTGAAGACAGCTTTGAGATATGTTTAGATAATCTGAAGAAAGTGCTACAAAGATTCGAGGAGGTGCAACTTGTTCTTAATTGGGAGAAATGCTATTTCATTATCAGAGAAGGCATTGTACTTGGACACAAGGTGTCCAGACGAGGCCTAAAAGTTGATAAGGCTAAGATTGAAGTGATTAAGAGTTTACCTCCCCCGTGTTAGTGAGGGGAGTAAGGAGTTTTCTTGGACATGCTGGTTTTTATAGAAGATTCATCAAGAGTTTCTCCCTTATTGCTAAACCTCTCTGCCATTTGCATGAAAAGGAGGCAAAATTCAAGCTGACTAATCATTTGAAGATTTGAAGAGGCAATTGATCACTGCACCTATTATGGCAGCACCTGACTGGACTCTACCCTTTGTGATCATGTGTGATGCTTTTGATGTAGCTGTGGGAGGTGTGCTTGGACAAAGAAAGGAGTAGCTATTTCACAAGATCTACTATGCAAGTGAGATGCTTAGTGCTGCTGAGGTGAACGATACCACAACTGAGAAGGAGACATTAGCTATTATCTATTCTTTCAACAAGTTCAGGCCATACATCTTGGGCAACAAAGTGGTGGTGTACTATGATCATGCTGCTATCAGATATTTGATGAGAAAGAACGATGCCAAACCAACGTTGATCAGATGGATCCTTCTACTACAAGAATTTGATATGGAGATAACAGACAAGAAAGGAGTGAAGAATGTGGTAGCTGATCACCTTTAAAGTCTTGAAGACAGCACCTCAGCCATTCCTTCACCTGCCATTATTTTGGATTCATTCTCGGATGAACAAGTGTTTTCTGTTTCCACTTCACAAGCCCCATGGTATGTTGACTTAGTTTATTATTTATCTTGTAACATGCTTCGATTTTCCAACTGCCGGCAGAGGAAGAAATTCTTTCATGACCTCAATAACTATTTCTATGAATAGCCATACCTCTACAAGATGTTCTCTGACCAAGTGATTAGAAGATGTGTCCCAGAAGAGGAGATGAGCTCAATTCTCCAGCACTGCCTTTCTCTAGAATGTAGAGGACACTTTAGAAGCCAAAGGACAGTCGTGAAGGTACTGCCGTGGGGATTTTTTTGGACCTCTTTGTTCAAGGATACTCACAAGTTTGTCCAAGCTTGTTATAGATGTCAAAGGGTGGGAAATCTATCAACGAAGAGTCTCAAAATGGGATACTGGAGGTTGAGTTATTTGATGTTTGGGGACTAGATTTCATGGGACCTTTCATTCCAAGTCAGGGAAACTGTACATCCTAGTTGCTGTTGATTATGTCTCAAGGTGGGTGGAAGCTATCTCCACTTCTTCAAATCAAGTTCTTGAAGCAAAATGTTTTTGCACGGTTTGAAACTCCCAGATACATCATCAGTGATGATGGTTCTCACTTTTGCAACAAGTTGTTTGAGAACTTACTTTCTAAATATGGAGTGAAGCACAAGGTTTTTCTACCATATCATCCTCAGACCAATGGTTTAGCTGAGCTCTCCAACAGGTAAATCAAACTGGTTTTGGAGAAAACAATGGGGATTTCAAGGAAAGATTGGGCAGCAAGGCGCTCTGATGCCTTGTGAGCATACAAAACTGCTTACAAGACTCCTATTGGCACTTCACCCTTTAGATTGGTTTATGGAAAGCTTTGCCACCTTCCTCTGGAGTAGCATAAAGCTTTTTGGGCTATCAAGCATTTGAAAATGGATTTGACCAAGGCAGGAGCTAAGAGGATAACCTAACTGTATGAGTTGGATAAACTGAGGCATGATGCCTATGATAGCTCATGAATCTACAAAGAAGGAACCAAACTTTGACATGACAAACAAATTCACACTAGAACCTTTCAAGAAGGCCAGTAAGTTCTGCTTTTCAACTCCAAACTGAAGTTCTTCCCAGGAAAACTAAAGAGTAGATGCTCTGGCCCTTTTGAGGTGGTCAAGGTTTCCCGTTATGGTTTTGTGGAGAGAAAGAATTCAGAAGGCCAAGTCTTTAAGGTCAATGGACATAGAATCAAATCTTACACTCCACAGGAAGACATTGAGAGGAGAAAGGAAGTTGTGCGCTTCAAACAAACAGAAGAGGTCTATCTAAAGACCATAAACCCAAAGTTTATTGGGAGGCAACCCAAGCTAGGTATTTTTTTAGAGTTTTCTAATGTCTTTTTGAAGCATGATGCAGCAAGCAAGCTGGAATTCACACTATGTGTGGGGTGAGACCCCTAGGACCAGCAACTCATGCAAAAGAAGGCCAGAACGCACAAGCTTGAGGGCACCACATTAGGTTGTAATGCTCCTTACCTCCTTGAGCATAGAATCTATTAATTCTATCATCATTTCTATTATCACTCGAGGAACAGTGATGTTTAAGTGTGGGGTAGGGGTGTGTAGCAATATGATTATTCTGTTGCCTATGCTACTGGTTGAGAAGATTTGTGCTTAAATTTTTCGCTTGAACCCGCTCCATTGGTATCTATTTTGCTCATTACTGCTAGATTAGGTAAATGCTGAGCTATGTATGCCTATATAATTCTGGCTTGTGGTTTATTTATGCCTATGTGATTGACAAAACTGAACTCTTCTTAGGACTGAATGGAGAGGGTGCATAAGTTGAGTAGTGATCTGAAGTTAGGTGTTCAAACTTTTGAATGAGGGAAAGGAGTGACACTGGTTTTAGTTGTTTCTGAATGAGGTGATATGGTGAACCTTATCTTGACCTTACCATAAGAAAGAATAGCCAGCAGAAGCTCAAAAGAAGGTTGACATAAGAAACCTACAAAGAGTTAGAAAAACATCAAAAGAAGGATTCAAGATCTCTCAAAATAAGATCAGTGGTGCATCTATACAACAAAGTTGTCAAAGAAAACTTCTGAATTCTCCCTTGAGGACCAAAATGAGGTATGAGTCCAACAATTCAAAGAAAAAGATAACTCTGAATCAAATCCAGGGAATACACAAGAAGATCAGCGACAAAAGATGAAAAGAATGAGCTGATTTCAAGCCGTAAAAGAATAGACAGTGTCTAGAGAAGAAACAAGAAGGGTCCTGAGCAGTTGAACACTTTAGTCCTTCATTGAGGCTTGACATAAAACACTATCCATGATTCATTTAAGCCAAATGGAGAGGCCATAATGATTTTCTCCAACTCCGTCAATGAGAGAAGCCCTCACCTAAACACTGACCCCTAATTGAGTGTGATGGAGTTGAGACATGACTTGAGACTGCTATGAAAACTTTTGCACCTGGAATGCGGTAGAGGGAGAAGAGTTTGGTTAGTTCATGGAGAAGTAGGATATAGGCCAAAAAGGACACACTTAGGACTACTAGTGAGTATGAACCAAAAATGTCTTAATGATGTTATTTTCCCCTAAAATGTTTCTGCCAAGGTCCAAACCATGAAATGAGTCCACATTTGCAAAACCAGGCACACAGATTATCATGTATAAACTATTTTGTCCATCTTTTTGTAGCTTGTTTGATCATATGGTTAAGGACAAGCATTGTTTAAGTGTGAGGTAGTTTGATAAGCTCAATTCATATCACATTTTGAGCTTACTTAGCTTAGTATTTATCATCATATTATGCCCTAGTCACTTGATTTATACCTTCTTTTGTGCTTAATTACGCTGGAATAGATATATAGTTCATATGGAGCAGAACTATGCATATTAGAGAAAAATGATCAAAAGGACAAAGGTTCGATTGTTGGTGTGCATACTTGGTGCTTTAACTTTCATTCCATGTCCAAGTGATGGATTAAGATCAAGTGCAACCTGAGCTCGTGCAATACATACAAGACTTGGATCTAAAGACACTTAGAGACACAAAAAAGCAAAATCTAGAAAAGACCACTAACCTTCCAAGATGTTGTTTGGCCAAATCTGGGAAGAAGACAAGAATGATTTATCTACACATTGCAACCGCCGTATCTCTCAAACGAGTTCGAGCGCTGTGCTGTCATTTCACCACAATGCAGCCCTACAAGTCCTCTACAATATACATCAAGACAAGAATGGCAAAAGATGCAGCGGACTTTGAGTTTTAAGCCGTAGAAGCAAAACAAGCCTTTTCAGGAAAGAAGAAAGGAAAAGTCCAAGCAGCCATCTTGTATCGAGCACAACTTGCAAACCACTTCGAGAGTCATGTTTTAACTTCACAGGAAGTTATCCCTAGAAGTTATGGAGAGGTTTCATTCACATGTATCAAACATTGGAGGCGGTAAAGAAGCAATTTTGTGGCGACAACAGAAGTTGGCCCTTGGAGGCTCCCAAGTAAGTTCTTTTTGTTTTCGGCCATGTCTTAAAGTAGCTGCAGCAACACCATGCTTGTATAAGCTCATACTTTAAGCATGAGCTAATTTTGTAGACTTAGGGCTCAATTGATACGAGCTTTACTTTTTTTTATACGAGCTTTACCGTTTTTGGCAATGTGTATTTGAGCTTTATGAGCCATACTTACTGTCTTGAATGACTATGTGATGAATGATAATCTTGGATTGTTTTGGACGAAGTATCTTGAGTTTATTTTGGTGATTTGGATATATTGAGATGCCAATTATATGGATTCGACAATAGGCATAGTCACACTGCTGCCCTTGGGGTATTATCCCTAGCTTGTAGTGTCTCACATAAGAACAAGATCACCTAGATCTTAGTTAAGCTAAAGCTTCGACTATGTTTACTGATTGGCCGTCCTTAGGGTATTACCTCTAACCTACCTTTAAGTTGGTTAGACTAGATAGTTCCTTGATCATAGGGCTAGTTATACATGGGTTCTCGGGTTCTAGATTAGCAAGAATTGGTTGTTTGGTTCAATAAACAAGTCATTAGTGGTATAGCTAAGGCAAAACACTGCAGTCTTCAGTCAGATTCCTATTCTATGTTTTATCTCCATTTTTGTTGCGATTTAGATCAAGTGTCTTCACAACATCTGTTCTAGACTTAATTAGCTTTCCATCACAACTGGTTTAATTTAATTTTGTTCAGTAGATTAAAAGATATAACCCCCTGAATGTTTGGTTACTTTGCTGATATTTGTGAATTAGTTGCATGTGTAGGAGTCTCTCTGTAGATCATGACCCTTTCTCTATAGTATTGTAATATAACTTGACCATGTACACTTTGCATGCATCATATATGCAGGCGCACTTCCTCTACTTTTAATTATCTACTTTCTTCAGTGCTTTACATGAGTGTTCTCTCAAACTGGATTGGAGAAATTCGCCAAGGAGAGAAGATGGAGATGCTTTGAACTGATCAACACGGCTTATTTGGTTGGTTGGATACAATAGATTGATGGAATTATCATGAATTTTTTGTTGTAGCAGATGAATTCTTTGCTGCTGGAAGATCAAAATTTGCTGGAAGATCAAAATGCTCAGAGTGCTTTGATTCTTGCATCAAGTTGCTGGAAGATCTGCATCTACCAGGTAAAATGAACTTACAAGGGCATGCATGAGAATATCAAAAAGTTGCAGCTCAAAGGAGGATCACATAATAGCTTATAGAGCATTCCTATTTTTGTAATGCTGGAACCAGAACCGTGTATCCTCTCACATTCATTAAATAAAACGAAAAGTTTTATTCCAAAAAAAATGTAGCAGATGAATTCTTTCATGTAGCAGATGAATTTTTTCCTTGTAGTTATTGATAGTTCGTAACATCGGCAGTGTACTGATGCATGCAAAGTGTACACGGCCAAGTTATAATGCAATGCTGGTAAGGAAGGGTCATGATCCACAACGAGTGGTGACTCATCAATTTGCAACTAACCTACAACACCTATCAAAATAACCTAACATTTAAGGCATTGTACCAAACAAACTACTAATTAGAATCGAATGAAACTAATTGGAATGGAAAGCTAGATGAATGTAGAACAAATGTTGTGAGACACTTAGTTCTAAATCACAACATACAAGGAGATAAGACATGGAATGAGAAGACAACTTAGGACTTAGGTGTGTTGCCTTGCTTCACCACTAATGAACTGTCTAATGAACCTCTTGATAAGCAAAGATTATATACAGTTTTAGCATCATTTATTCATTTGTTTGTGTGATAATCATGGCTTATGTTCTTATTTTGTACTTTATTCCGGGCTTAATTGTGTTACCTAGGTGCAGATGGACTTGGGAACGTGCTACATGACATTTCTACATGCTAAGGGAACAAAGAGATAATGATTAGCTAAATCGGGAAAATGCCACCCACTCTTCCAATAGGTGTTGTGCTATGTCGGTGAAAGAAAGGATAAAAGACTGCCGAGTCCTTCGAGCAACCATTATCTCTCAAACCACTACAGGGATGGAGCTGCACTTTCACAGGGACATGCTTACAGGCATCCTCTACAACTTTGATTCACACATGATATGCAAAATATGCAGCGGAGACCGAGTTTAGAGGGATTTTGCCTTATCGGGTAAAGTGCAGGCGCAATGACCAAGCTGTCCCTCGAAGCCCTTGTATCTTTCAAATCACTTGGAGGATTAGGCTTTAATTTCACAGGATTGTAGCCCTAAGTGTCCTGAACAACTCTTCTATACATATTAGACGTCCATGATAGAGTTTGAAGCATTTTTACCAAACTGTGTCCAGTGAAGCTGCAGTGACCGAGATAACCCTAAATTCACTTGCAACCACCAAACGACTTGGAGGGCAGCCTTGACATTACACACAACTATTTCCCTAGAAGGGTTAAAGACTCTCATTCGAGCAAGAGACCTTTGGAGGCAAGGAACTTGGATATTTCCAGTGTTTGAGAAAGCGTTGGGCAATCCTAAAATGTTTTCGGGCCGCCTAGCGCCTAGGACGCCTAGGCGGCGCTTAGCCGATTAATTTATTTTTTTTATTTTTTACTGTAATAAATATTTTTTATAAAACATTTTATTAAATTTATAAATTTTATTAAATTGATAAACCGAAACTACCCAAGGAAATTATTAAACAAACAACCTTCCCTACTTATAGAAAACTTTTTGGCTCCCACACCATGTTAAATCGGTGTGGGACAAAAGTGAAATTTTTTTTGGGCTCCCACACTTTTGTCCCATATTGATTTCACATGGTGTGGGAGCCAATTTTTTTTTTTATAAATAAGACACTCCCCCATTCCTTCAAGCAAACGAGCAATATGCTATTCAAGCTGTGGGCTTTGGCAGCCATGCTTTTAAGGTTGGGCTCGCCCAACCTACATAAAAAATAAATTTAATTATTTTTTCTGCTTGTGGGCCAGTAAGGCGGTTTGGACTATTTGGTCTAATCAACATTAAAAAAAGTTTTAAATATTTTTTGGGCCGGAATTTGCTGTGCGGGCTGTTAGGACTTTTCTACGGCCTTTTGGGGCAGTTCAGGTGACCTAGCTGCCCTTCCTATTAGTCAGAACGCTTTGCAATTCCGCATAGGGCCAAATCGGGGTAATTTTCTTTTCTTGACCGCTTAGGCGGCCGCCCAGGTGGCTGAGCGATCGCTTTCTCGAACACTGATATTTCCCAAGGGACAAGGACATACACCTAAGAAGAGACAAAAGTATGGAGTGGCGGATTTCTTCATCTCTCATGGCGTTTTCTTGCATCCCTTTAGTAGTTTATGTAGCTTATGCCTTAAGCATGAGTTATAGTTGTTAAACTTGAGGCTCGATTGAGCCAAACCTTGATGTTTTAGTTTTGTTTTCTATGAACCGAATGTGAAACTTGCATTTAATGATGAATGCTTACTGTTTTTATCATAGTTTCGATAATTTGGGCAAGTGTTTAGGCTATATCTTGGTCATCTCCCTTAGGACCGAAAGGATATGGGAAGATGAGACTCTAGTAGCATTCACCTTGCTGCAGTTAAGGTCGTTACCCCTAGCTTGCGATGCCATATCCAAAGGATAGACCATATTGAGTTCTTGGTTGGTTTAAAGACTCCAACCGTGTTCACTAGCATGTTAGGTAATGAGGTCGGGAGGCAAAATTCTCTTCATGCTAGTTGACAAACTCGTAACTTGACCATAGTGCAAGCTTGTACATGGATCCCGTTGTTGTTAGAAGCAAGTGGATCATTCAGTGATTAAATTCATATATAAATATCTAGGTGAGGCAATAGATCGAAGCCTTTAGTTGCCTTCTCCATTTGTTAACTTAACTCCAATCTATGCTTGTGTTTAGGATTGATAATGTGTCATTGTTGATCTTGAACTCCATTAATTTCTAGTCTTGTTAGCTTTCGTTTAATAGTTTAGATCAAACACCACTTCATACGTTAGGCTGGTTTGTGATGAAATTAAGAGTCGTGGCATGTAGTGAGCCTACTCTCCGTGGAATATGACCTTTGCTAATCATTGTACTACTTGTTGATAGTATATACTTGCACTCTCACTTTGTGATCATCAAGTTTTTGGCACCGTTGCTGTGGAGTAACTAAGTACAAACACCCTATCAATATTTCGGTTGGTTTGTGATAATCTAGAAATCATGGCATGTAGTGGACCTACTCTCCGTAACCTTTGCTCATGAATTGTACTACTTGTTGATAGTGTATACTTGTACTCTCACTTTGTGATCATCAAGTTTTTTGCGCTGTTGTCGGGGAGTAGCGCCCCACTACATGCTCTTAGTTCTTAGTTTTATTGCATTGTTGACTGTTTTCTTACGTTGTTTTTGTTTATCTTACCTACTGTTTCTTTGGTTTCAGGTAGCATATGATACCACCACTTTATGTTTGTCATAATTCTTTTAAACAAAGGTTGAGTATGGATTAGAGAGTTGCAAGAAGAGCTCACAGATTTCAGCATTGTTTGCAAGAAGAAGTGATTGAAGAATCTGTTGGTGTTGGTTCTGATTTTGAAGAAGAAGCATGAGCCGATACAAGCAATGAGGTGCAACAGCTGGCCAGAAAACATCAACTCTTCAGCCTCGAAGCTTCAGGCACTAGCTTTTGGTTTTTCCTATGGATTGCCTCTTCGTCGCCTCCAATGCGTCTTCTGTGAGAATGAAAGTTGTTCAACACTTATAGGGCTACCTTCCTATGAAGTTACACCACGGTCCTCCAAGTCATTTTCAAGTTGTGATCGGTACAAGGGACTGCTTAGTCTTTGCATCTCTCATTTGACCCGATAAGGCCAAATCACTTTTTACTCTATCTTTGCGTCCTCCTGCGAATGTAAAGTGTATAGATGACTTGTAGAGGACTCTCTTGGATTCATTCTGGTGAAAGGTCATCACCGCCCTCGGCCTGGTTTCGGAGATCTCGTCGCTACAGGAATGACATTCCAACCTTGCTTTTACCCGATAAGGTTAAATCTCGAATATTTTGGCCTTCGTTGCTTTGTATGTATCTAGAGTGTGAAGAGGACTTGTAGAGGGGTCCTGGAAGTACACGTCTGTGTAAGGACTGAACCACCCTCGATCTGGTATTGGAGTTATAGACGTTTTAAGGGCAGATCAGTCACTTTTGGACTCTTCACCATTTCGGCCATGCAACATCTTTTGGAGTTGTTGGCTCTTTCCGGATTTGGCAGTGTTGTTTCCCTTGGCGTCTTTGGCTCCATATCTTGTATGTATAGCACGAGAAGATGTTGTACTTGACCTTGGAACCATCACTTGAAGATCAGATGGATCATAGATCACCAAGTGTGCACACCATCACTTGAACTTCGGCCATTTTATAATGTATCTTCCAACATTTGTCTTCATATACTCTAGCTGATATCTGTACCTGCTCCAGCCCAAGAACACCTCTTCCAGTTTTGGCACAGATCCTCTCCAGAAAATACCTGCATCTACTCCAGCACTTGAACCTTGGCTTTTTTGCTCCTTTTTTCACAAATTTGCACAGTTTTGCACAAGTCTGCACCACTTGATCCTCAAATATGTATTAACACAATTAAGCACAAAATAAGGCATAAATGAAGTGATTAGGGCCAAATATCATAAGAAATGTTAAGCTAAATATGCTCAAAATGTGATATGAATTGAGCTTATCATGTAAAAATATTGATATGGTGTACCAGCTTGATGCATTTTTTGTCAGGATTACCTTGTGTTTTGTTCAAAATATTGATATGGTGTATCAGGGCATGATGCATTTTCTATGTTAATCTCCCTTTTTGCTTGTTTACATATTGTTTTTTTTGGTAGGTAAATTGCTCTATTCATTTTCTCAAAAAACTGTACAAGTACTCCCTCCGGCGATTTTTAACCCTAGCCGCCACCGTGACGGTGGCGACCCCGTCCGTGCCTGCACGGGCATCCCAGCCGGCGTCGGCACTCTCCTCTCTCCCTCAGCAGCCCCCTGCGCCTTCTCCCCAATCTGGAAATCAGCATCTTGTCCTAGGCGATGGCTCTGGCCGCGGCTCGTCGGATACAATTTCCGACCATGACTTG